>JAVLUE010000103.1:0-20001 GCA_034190945.1 Octodonta nipae
AATTTTGGTTCCCTCTTGTCCATCTGTTAAAAACAAATGTCTTTTGACTTCTGAAATTATCACTGATAGCTGCTAACTTTTATTAATGCGTGTAGTTTGACTTTATACTTGTGATCTTGAATGTGAAACCACTTCAGGAACCAATTTAGTAAGTTCATTTGTATCTTCTAGTATTGGTGAAAGAGAAAAAAAACATGACCAATACAAAAATAATACAGTCGAAAAATAAGTATGGTACTAAAATAAGTTATTTGGGCTCATAAAATCTAGTTAATAAGCATTATCCAATAACTACTGTATGTGTATATGTTATTTGAGTTACCAAAGTGTCTTATATCTATCAAGTAATTAGATTAAATAATTTTGAATCTTTGTCTAGGCAGTTGTTAAAATGATCGATATTTTATCTCATCAGTAATATAGACAAGGTCTTATGAACGCAAACGTCAAAAATAGCTTAGCCAGAATAGGTTCTATACCCTTTCGTAAATCGTAGTTAAAAATTGGGATTATGGTAACCAGCATCAATAATTGAAAAACGCAAAAATATACTACAATTTCTCTTTAGCCGAAAAAGTTCAAAAGAAAATAACCTATAAAAATCTCAGTTTTAATGAGGACTAAATTAAAAAAATGAGTATAGAAGCTTAAGAATTGCGTTTTAATGTACATTTTGCCTGATGTTTTTTGGGTGCATTCGTTTTCTTCATAATAGATATGTACTAATAAACCACTGTCAATCTTTTGAATGTACATACAGTAAGATAGAATAGACATACTCATAACTTTTAAAATAATGCCGTAATATATGAACCTATATAATTATAAAAGAGTAACGGACTTTTTTTTATTTCAGTGATCTCTCATCTCAAATAGATGACACAGAGCATCCAGAGCACAAAATATACCGTAAATCTGCCATGAGATTCAGTATACTACAACGCATAAGGCACATCATGTCCGAAGAACAGCGTCGAAATCAAAAGTACCCACTTCACAAACAAGGTTCCAAAAGTATGGGTGAAAAAATAGCAAACCCTGACTACGTCGATCCTCAGAAACTATTCCTAAGCTCTAGAAACTGCAGTCAAATCGATCTATCAGACAGCAGAAAAACCGAGGACATTATGGGTGATCCTGAACCACTAGACTTGACAATAAACGAAACAGAAGTACTTAGCGAAATTGATAAACGCCTTAAAGACAGCAAAATTACAAATGAACCAGATACCGGCCAAGATTTTAATCAAAACTCTAGTCTTTCAAGCAGCACAACAAGATCAGAAATCAGCTTCAACTCTAGTCAAAATTCTTCAGATAGTTATTACGAGAGCATCCTGGAAAGTTCTCTAACGGAAGAATATGTCAAAGACTCTTCCGGTAAGCTTGTCGCCAAGCAGGACAGTTTTAGCAGCAACGAAAGCAGTAAAACTGTTTTAACTGAAAAGTACAACGGCATCCAAGTTAAAAGTCCCCTCAAGAGACCGATTATCAAAAGGCCGACCAAAGCGCCACCTCCAATTCCTGTCAAACCCACAAGATTAACAGTTAATGCAAATTCAAAGACTGTTTGCTACAGTAAAAGTGCAGTGGGTAGCAGCTCCAGTGAGTGCAATCAAAAAGATGTTACTGTTAGCATTACTTCTTCTAGCTCTTCAACTAGTTGGGTTAAAACAATGGTGGGCAGGTTCGAATGATACTTGCAGAATATGTAGTAATTTAGCATATTTAATAAGTTATTGGGAGCAATAATATAATTCAGGTTGAATCCTACTCCGTGGATGTTTTTAAAATGAAATTAAGTTTTAAATAACAATTGTACCTAAAATTGTTCAAGTGACATTGTGTACAAGAAGAGCTGGAAAATAAGTATGAATATAATTTTTTAGATTTCAATTTGTAAGATATCAAAATCCAAGTTAAATTGTGAAGAATGCAAATAATATTACAAATAAATGGAATTAAATTAGAATCCTTGAATGTGAAAAAAAACTTCGCGTATTTTTCAGCTCTTCTTAGGTAGTTCTCTCAGGGGTAGGTATGCGTTCAGTAAAAAATGCACTCGGCAAGCTGACAAAATTACGATTGGTTGCTCTTCTGAACAGAACCTATTGGAATTCTGGCCGCTTGCCAAGTGCATGTTTTCTTGTACGGATACCGACCCCTTAGAGAACTACCTAAATTTTGTTGATGTAATTAAATGTAAGTATACAGGGTGTCCGCAAAAATATTTGACTCATTTTCAGAGTGCATGTGATATAATTGGTAATGTAGTCTTGGTACACTTTTCATAAAAAAAACGAGACAGTCAATACTTGACAACATTGTGTATTCACCACAAAAACTCCAATTGGTAATTCATCTTCAGTTTCCATCTCACAATAACTTGTATCATGACATTTAACTCTAGAGATTTCAGCGTCATAAAAATGGCCTATTTCTACTAATTAATTTTAAGAAAAATATGGTAGAGTCACATTTGATAAATAGTGAGTGAAACTTACTTAATTGCTTCTCCAAAATACCAGGACATATATACATATAAGGAGGTAAAAATTTTTTGTTTGAAGGGAAGTAGTGAACCGATTTGAAAAATTATTTCTTTCTTCTAAAATAAATAGAAGTGGGTTTTATCATTTTGCGAAAATTCAGTTTTCCGGTTGGGGTAAGTAGGAAATTAAAAAATTCACTATTTCTCGGTGACCGAAAATAATACATATATATTATTTTAATTAATCGGGAATTAATGTGAAATTTTGCGAAAATTTTATTATTGAATAAAACTCGACAAAACCGTCAAAATGACCTAATATAGGAATAATCTCAAAAATTGAAAATACACAAAACGTCGAAAATGTTAACGTTACCGCAAATGTGAAAAAAGTAAAAAATGTCAAGTGTTAAAATTGTCAAAACTGTTAAAAACGTCAAAAATGTAAAAGAGCCAAAACGTCATAAATTTAAAAACTGTCCAAATTTTTAAAAATGTCAAAAATAGCAGTGACAATACGTGTAAAAAAAAAGTAAATAGGGAAAACGGGAAACCACAATATCAAATATAAAAATCTCAAAGATGTGAAATTAAATACAAAAATTATTTATTGTTAGAAGCGGTTATAGCCTTATAAATTTCCTTCATGAGTGATGATCTTAAAATGATTTTCACCAAAAAAATATTTAAAATTACTGGTGATGTGTAAATTACCAAATGAAAAAATATGTTCCAAGTTAATTACGTCAAATACGCCCATTTGTCTAGTCCCTGCGACACCGGGACGGGTCAGCTAGTAAATTTAGACATTGACTGAGAAAATCATGCTTACATTAATTTTTCTTTTATGTTTATTTTGAGTTATAAAAACTGTTGACTTTATTGTTTGATAGAATTTTGGTCAAGCACATTAAATCGCTTTGTGTCCATATACTATTTTATTTTGTTAGTCAGTTTGTTGTTCATTAACTTAACCCAGGTGTTCTGTACCAATTAGCTCTATATTATTACCGGTATTTTTTTTATACAAATCAAGAGTACCTAGCTACATATACAGAGTCTATTTATTTTTTCCAAATTGAGAGCTACTGCAAATAAATTGTAAACATTTGATGTTACAATTAGATAATTCTGACTATAACATTTTTTTTGTGGAATACTTCTGACTTAAAATTCTTATCGTTATGAGCTACTACATTAAACGAATCTTATGAGTGACTCAGTATAGTTTGAGCTAAGGCCTATTAATCCAAATTTTGAACTTTTGCTTTTGAAAATAGTAACTAAAATTTGATATCTCCTAGAAGTCATATTGAGACTAAAATGTTTGCATAAGACTTTGTATAGGATATTTTTCTATTGTCTATTATTAATACCATCTTTTGTAAAAACATAAATAAATTACGTTTCATTTTATTCTGTTAAATTTCAGTACATCAACACTGAAAACTTCAACCGGATTCTTACTTTCAATGATGCAGAGGAGAAAGAGTGTGTTACAGAAAGTAGTTTCTGGGGAAATCAATTTCGATATAGAAGCAATTTGGAAGCAACTTATTACAAAATGAAAAACATTTGTTCTTCACTTCAGATTGTATGTATCTTGACTGTTCTGCCAATATTTCTTCTGGAACAATTATTGAGGTAGGGTTCCTTTAAAACAAAAACTGAAGATCATCCCAATGTCTTCAGGTAAATACATTAATATTTATGACTTAATAAGGCTGAAACATCATTGACCATTTTTCTTAAATTTGCCATTTTTATCTCTTAATCATCATAGCAACTGAGAATATTAAAAGTTTAATTTTTGTCGTATTCAAAGAGTATCAGCACCCATATTGGCCATTTGTTGCCATGTTAATGAAGAGTACTTAGTTGCTACTTGGTATGTTGCAGTGATCATGCAGTTAAAAATTTCTATCAAAGTACCCTTATGCTGAACAATCTTGTGAAATTTGACTCTACAGGTACATGTTCTGTTCATCGCGTGTTTTAATTCATTAAAGACATTAAAACGCATTTAAATATGTCACAATACCATTTTTTTCTTTTTCAGGGCTGGTATTTTGAGTATAACATTAACTTTTCGCTCCCTTTGTCAATCATAGCGAAAACTTAAATAAATGACTTGGTGAATTCCAAGCACTCAAGATAAAAACTATTGTTCAATTGTCTTCTGTGATATAACAAGCAGCTCAATACTTATTACATTATTATATGTATTGTTATAATCAAAATCTATATAAAATGTAGGTGCACAATAAGCATTATTATTTCACTATGGATTTTGATACTTGAGACTAAAAGATGCCTGTTCTATACTATTTTTATGACTTCGAACAGGTTTAAATTTTAATAAGCTGTAACTTATTCAAATATTTCATCACTTTCTATATACATTTTAGGAACAACTGCATTATGAATTACCGTTTGCTAAGACATTGTTTTATTGATTCGTATCTACTATATTATGATATATTATAGTATATTATGATGTAGTAGATTTAAATAAATGAGTTCTGATTTATTTGAAAATGCAGGTGCAGTAAAACTAATCTTATACTCACATGGTGTGTCATAACAGGAAATATAAGTTAGATAAGTCTTCTTTAAAAATTGGCCCTATATACTCCCAAATGTGTCAATTATGAAAATTAATGACCGTTTCTGATAGTTTGAATCTGAAACTATCTATAATAATCTTTTTTCATTCAGTTTGGTGCATATCGAAATGTTCTTTAACTATTTACAGATTTACCAACGTTAACTCTCGACATGTCTCAATAATATCGTCTTCTGTAACTACTAAATTCTGTGCATTTTTATTTCCTTTTTCTTTTTTGTTATTCTCAGACTTACACTACCTTTTCCAGCACTCTTATGGATGTTTATATGAAAAATAGCAGGTTTTGTCAGAAACAATAATTATTTATTGTATTTCATCATATAACCATAGTATTTCATAATATTTTTTAATTCCAACAAAAACCATTTGTACCTAATAGGAATAATTTATTATTATTGATTACTTTGTCTTTCTTAACGCTTTATTTAACGACAAACCATAATAATAATTATAACGTTTGAAAACAGGTTTTTATCAAATAATAATAAAAAATTTCAGTGTTGTCAAGTATTAATCTTATTTTTTTGGGCAAAGTGCTTGTTAGGAAAAAAAATATAAATACGTTAGATTTCGCTGACACCCTGTATGACGTCAGAGGAACTTGTGCAACTTATAACCTTTAAATCATTTTAAATTTTGTAAGAAATATATATCTAGTGAGTAGGTATATGTAAATGTTTATGACCAAAGTCTGTAAGGAGATTACGTCTTCCGCTAGGGAAACTATGTTCATTGTAAATAGTTTTCAACATATTACCCTTTATTATAAAAAGTTTCTTCTAAAAAGATCTCATTCTGTGAAGATAAAGCTACACTGTACTTCCTGAGGGAAGAAGTAATCTCTTTAATGTTTTTTCTAGGTCACATATCAAAAACTAAATTGAAACTAACATTTCAAATGTTGCTCACATCTGACAATAATAAAACACCTCATTGCCTTTGTAACATTTTTGTAATTTAGATCTTGAACACAAAACATCATCCCAATTTATTAAATATTATAAATAAGAACTTTACTTTCCATTGTGCTATATTATGGCTGTTTTTGAAAATGATAAGTCTAATGAAATGTTGTTATTTAAATGTTTTTTAATACTGAAAAATGTGTTCTTACTTTATACATTATTTGTAGATAATTTTATCTAAGTATTATTGTATTATAAACTTATTGTTCTTATGCACAATTTTAACAATAGTTTTTTAGCAAAAGAACAAAATATATTAATTATATTGAAGATTTTACTTAAATATTTTTAGATTGTGCCAAATGAAGATGAACATTTCAATATTGAAGTGTCGGCTTGTTGTTGCATATGATGATTGGCTAATATTATTGTAAAAATGTTTTACAAATAAAAAATAGTTTAATTAAATTGTGGATTTTATTGTACAATTAAGAAACTTACACTTTCATTTTAAGATAACTTAAGTACAAGAAAATATATATACTTCAGGCAGTGTCAGTGCTTACACAAAATTATCAAGCAAGTTCAGTATGGTATACCAACAACACTCCAGAGAAAAGATTTAATAAATGTTTCGGTTCTAATCAACTCTAATATGTAGTTCTTCAATAAAAATTTGCATCATTCCCTCCCCAACCCGAAAAAAAAATTATCGATACGGGCTTTAGTAGTACATTGCTTATACTGTGAAAAAAATGATGATGCGATAATAATGCCGTCAGTGGACAACATGTAGAGGAAATCTTCAAAATGAGTGTTCACTAATCTTCATCGGAGAATTTATCACAGAGAAAATACGAAAAAACTGGTAAAAACTTATAATAAGCCGACGACTTTTTTTAAGTTAATTTATTTGAACATGTGAATATTACACTTGTAAATTCCTTCTTCCTAATATATATAATTGCAAAATCACATCTGAGTAGATTGACTGTGCATGAAAAGCATAAAATATCTAGAACGTAAAAGATAACAAAAGATGCAAGTTGCATAATAAGTGTTATAACAATATCACTAATCACCAAATATTATAAAACAAAGTCCTCCGCCGTATCTGTCTGTATGTTCGCGATAAACTCAAAAAGCACCTCACCGATTTTCATGCTGTTTGCACCAGTGGATAGAGTGGTTCTCGAGTAAGATTTTAGTATATAATTTGTTAAGTTTTCATCTAAATTGACTAAAATATAATGATATTTGTTGGAAAAAAATAAGCTGTCTGGAAGCTATCAACGAAAACGTTGTTTAAACACTGAGATATAACAAAATAATATATGGTGGTGGGATCTTCAGAAAAGTCTACGATGATATATATCTATCTATTAAGGATAACATACTATGTCCATTTTAATATTTAAAAAAGTTATATACCGGTAATTGGAAAGCAATTCAGACAAATACGGTATTATTCCTTATCATTTTAAATACGTTAACATTTCATGAAGAATATTTTTCCCTTTACACCATGCAAATTAAATGAATACCTTAGGAGATATAGCAAAATAAAAATTATGTTCAACGAAATTAATTTCGTGTCGTCGTGATTCGACTCGTCTCTCCACGCCTCCCTACCGAGCCGTAGATGTTACTGCACATAGTAAAAGGTATTACTTCTTTCGGTAGTCTATGTACTTTTCAAGGTAAAACTTATGAAACATTTCAAGGTGTTCGTAAAACAATGGGTCTGTTAGAAGACGACTCTCATTTTGAATGTACGCTTTCTGAAACTGTCTTATGCTATTCAGCTAAATCAATTAGACATTTATTTACCATCATGATATCCTTCTGTCAAGTTACCGACCCACATCTTTTTTGGCAAAATCATTGTCAAAGCATGGCTGAAGATTTCTGTGTGAATGCATCATAACTATTTGCCATTGAGTTATATGTATTTACTCACTGCTATTTGCTGGCCACTACATCATTTTAATCTCGACATCCTCACGGTAATGGATCATTGTTCTTGCCGCATAGCCTCAGGCATTATCGCATATTAAAACAAAATTATCATATCCAATAAAGCCGATATGTAGATCGTCAATTAATGACAAATTTGGTATTCACTATTCTCCCCCCTCTGCCTCGGAGCCTCGGAAGGGGCCAATGCCGTAGCCAGGAATTTTTTTCGGGGTGGATTGGAGAATTTTTTCGGGGTTATTAATTTTTTTGATTTGTGATGGGTTGATTAGGACTGCAAAATTTATATTTTTGTTCATGTATTTCCAGGATATATAAAATTGTATAAAGATAAAATTTATTCTTATGAAAAAGATGATTAATTGGTTAAAATTTCATATTGAAACTAAAAATTGCAAAATTTGGTGGGGGGGGGTTGAACCCCAGATTCCCCTGCTGGCTAAGGGCTTAGAAGAGGCTGAAAAGTGTGATATTAGGCGTGTTGTCTAACCCGACGAAAGACCAATAAGCAACCGCTAATCGTATTGCTCAACATCATTGTAAACAGTAACACGTCACGGCGCACGACGATGATCGGTTGAGTATCGGTAATTCGTTCTATTGAAACGAACTTATTGTTGATCCATAATGAGGGGAAATTTTTGAGAGGAATCACGTGGATAACACAGCGAAAATTCGTTCTCCATTTTCTGAAAAAGAAGATGTTGAGAAAATGACGTGATCCTGAAAGGAAACGTAACAATTTGCGGCAACTTTCTCCATTCTGCCATTCGGAGGAAAATATTGTATTCTGCAGTCTCATTGTGTGTCCTTTATTATTCGAGAAACAGTCTATTGAATAATATTTAATCTTCATGCAATTTATTTTGTCTGTATTCTTCATGGTTAAACCGACAATTTTAATACATTTTATGACACTTTGAATGTGGCATCTCTCTAACAGAAACTAAAGAAGAGTGAAAAATCGGTGGAAATGTTAACGTTAAGTAAAGGTCATTCACTGTTTGTCACTATTGTATACGTTAAGGCACACTATGGGGAATTTATAACATTTTGTCATTATCACTTATTCACTGATACAATTCAACATCGAAAAAATCGTTTATTCGTAGTAGTTGCAGAAGACTTCACTCCAATAGATAGTTAAAAAAATTCTCCGAGAATCACATACAACTGCCAAAATGTATCATTCGGAGAGAATTTTTCAAACTTTTGGAATTATTGGTAACTGGTTTTAAGATCAAACCTACCACTGGTGTTCATAAACAAACCGCTCAACTGCAAGGATATAGCAGGTACATTTTAGAACAGTTCAAGCAAGATACTTGTTATTTTCTACAACCATCATTTATTTTGTTCTGTTATTATTTACGGATAATCTAATGTTCGGCCTCAAAACATTGCATCTTGCTCCATTTTAACAAACATTCGTTTAGAAATCCGGGTACGAAAATGATTCGTTTATGAAGCTTAGTAACCAAGTGTCCATTACTATTTTCTTTGATTGAGAACAAAGTTAACAATAAGAAAAAAGTTAAAAGGGTTAGATTGGAAGGAGGAACATCAGAATTTACATTAAATCATTTCATTATTTGTTTCACTTGGCAAAAGTGATCATGCTCCAAATAAATTGTATTTACATAACGATATGTCAGTGACAAACATGTAGAAAGAAGAAACAGCCATAAATAAAGATTTTATCTGTATATACTGTGGAACAACCAAATGGAATAAATTCTAAACGAATAAAGGAGGGCGTGTAGGGAAAAACGCTCGTCGATTTGTATTTTTAAATGCGCATTTTTTCAACAAAAAAATATATAGGGTGTGTCATGTGACAGTGGCCAATATCAACTTGCTTATTTTAAATGCAAGACCCTGTATATTGTTTATTTTTTGGATTCTCCAGAAAATTCTGGACATAATTCATGTACACCTATCTTCAACTGTTTCGGAAAATTATTTTATTTCACAAATTCGATACATTACACTCAAATTTAATTCCCATTTAGCTCTTGATATTGAGATAGTAAGCATTCCTGCCTTCCTTTTTCTGATATGAAAAAGAAAACAGTTTTGTTTATTTTCGTCAAAGCTCATAGCCTTATCATCTTGTCTGCGTGCATGACAGTGGTGATCAGTGTCAGTGATATTGCCGTTTGAATTTCGTTAAGTGTACGTAATAATATCAGAAAAATGGTTGATTTAACATAAATGCACAAAGTTTCTCGCTTATTTCACGAAATTTTTCCAAATTAGCAGCCTGTATCCCAAGAAACAATTAGCAAAATAGAAAAACTGTTTCGCGAGCTTGGTCATGTAAGAAAGATAAAAAAAGTAGCTGCCAATGCTGTAAGTGATAATATGAAATTGGATATTATGCTTGATTTTCAAGAAAACCCCATAATTCTGGTCGAAATGCAGCCCCACCGTTCAACGTTAGCCACACATCAATTTTTCGAGTATTAAAAGGAAAGTACAATGCATCTCTACAAATTACAAATTGATGCCGACTCAGGAGCTCATGGAAAACGGTTTCGATAGGACAACATATTTCTGTGAACAAATGATGGTAAGGTTAGATAACAATAATATGATCCAATTAGAAGATGTTTTGTTTTCTGATGAGAGCACATTTACACTTCACGGTCATATTAATCGTCAAAATTGCCGCTATTGGTCTAATGGGAATCGTTACTGGATGACAAAGAAACATACGCAATATCCTGAAAAAGTTAATGTTGGGGCAGGAATTGTTGGAAATCATATCATAGGTCCCTTTTTCATTGATGGCAACTTGAATGGAGATAAATATTTAGAACTGCTCCAAAATAATGTCGTGCCAATTTTGACGAACTTATATCCTGATCCAGTAAACCCACAAGTTCCTGCCAATACAATATGGTTTCAGCAAGATACATCATCGCTCCATTTCGAAATCAATGTCCGGTTGAACCGAATTGGATTGGGAGGTGTGGGAATGTGTCCTGCATATTCAACTTAGATGACCTAAAATGAAGAATCACGCTTGCGATTAGATCAGTCACGCCTGAGATGTTAAGTAACGTCTATATCAGATTAGCGTGTCGCAAGACGTTAAAGCCGAGCATTTCCTACATTGACATTAATGGTTTTTTGTTTTTTTTTTATTAAGAAATAATCAGCATTGCTTATTAGGTTTTTAGTGTAATGTGTCGAATTTCTAAAATAAAATATTTTTCTTTTTTTTAATGTTAATTTTTGTAATAAATCTGAAAACACTTAATATTTCCGAAATAGTTGAAGATAGGTGTAGGACATTGAACATGAGTTATGTCTAGAATTTTCTGGAGAATCCAAAAAATAAATAATATACAGGGACTTGCATTTAAAATTCGAAAGATGGTATTGGCCACTGTCACATGACACACCCTATATATTATTTTTGTTAAAAAATGCGCATTTAAAAATACAAATCGACGTGTCCAAAAGGTCGACGAAATCTCGTAGAACTTTCGTTCTCTCTCTCCTCCGATTTTTCGCCACTGAGTCAACTAAATGCAGTGAGTAATACTTCTTGAAGGATTTCCTTTTAGTAACGTTAAAATTAAACGCTGTAATACTTCCCCTCCTATATCTGTGATCGGAATCATCCTCTGCATGATAGGGAGCTAGTCCATTCAAATGAACTACCTTCATCTTGACCCTAGGATTCCGGCGAATATGGTAAACAACGTTATTGATCCTCTTGACCACTTCGTATGGGCTTCCCAAGTTGGTGTTGGCTTTGGAGACTGGCCTTTGCTCTGGGGGTTGTATAACCAGCTTCCTTGTTGAAACTCAATCGAATATACCTCTAAATCATCTGACCGCCGATTGTCAACATCTGCGCCCGGGCTTTACATGTGTGGCCAGCATGCTTTGTCGAAACATGAAGGTTCTTCTCAAAACATTACTCAATCCTGTTTTCTTGTTGATGGGTGAGCAGTAGGCCTACAGGAATAGGGAAGTATGCATGTTCCAATGACCGTAGTTGTTGCTAACGACCTTGGATAGAAGTTGTTGCAACATCCTGTTGAATATTTCCATTATTAAGTCCGATTATGGATGCAAGGCGGTGGTTCTGTTGTTTTTATGTCCAAAATTGTACAGACCTTCTGGAATATATTGGACTCAAGGTCCAACAGTTCACCAAACCTGCTGAATAATTGTTCCACCAACACCATTGCTGCCTCCTGATTGGGTATGGTATAAGCCTCAGGGCATTTGCGCGCCCACATTGTGTTGCATTCGGCTCTTGGTATAGGTCTTCGACCGTTACTGATTGAGCTAGTGTCATATCTCCGGCACCAAGCTCTCAAGTTTTCGAAGTATTTCCCAATTATATAATTAGCAAATTTTATTCAGTCTCATTCAGGCCCAGATGACCTCTGGTAAAACTATTATGTACTTTGGTTAAGATGGCAGGTAGCTGCGTTCAGTAGCTCAGACAATTTCTTATGAAGTAAGTTTGGTTTTACTTATTTTAAGGTTTTCAGTATTAATTCATGGATTTAATTTATTGAATTTGACAATTGGTAGCTTGTTCTGTGAAACTACCAGTTGGAGGTTAACAAAGACTATGGTAAGAATGTAGACCTCCAAACTCTAACTAGACCCATTTTTGACAAAAATTGAGCATTAAAATGTGCAAATGCCTGTAAAATCCTGTGGTGTTTTTTGTAACCATTGACGGATCTCCACGGGGCGGTCGTCCCTTTCAAGACAACAATGTGTCCAAAAGCACACAAAAGACTCCTAATTGGGTAAATTTTGTATTAGTTTCATATTTCCTTGTGTGTCAGATGCATTGCCTAGCTACTAATATTAATTGAGATAATAATTGCACACCATGGTGCTCAAAACTAATCTGTTGTCAGATATTATTCTGATTCATGTATGACACCTAACACATAAAGGTAATATGTCACAAAATTAACATCTGGAATTGTACTCAAGTTGGACCAACATAAAGTCATCATGCACTAACATGAATTAACAGTTGTTTAATCTGATATTGTCACAAACTCATGAAGTCAAACCTATCTGGGTTAGTTATCTCGTTTATGCAATCTGATATACAGTGTAGGTATGAACTAAATACATAAAATTAGTTTTAAATATAATTTATTGGCAATATCCAATTACTTCTCAAAGTTAAGAAAAACAATTACACTGTCAAATTCAACTTTTTCAAATCTACTCTTTTCAATTAACGATGGTATAATAAAAAAGTATAAAGTAGTTCACTTTTATAGGAACACAAATTAACTATATTAAACAATACTGTATACAAAAACAATGAAATAGTAAATTAATGTCATCTAATTACAAAGGCTTTTCAAGTTTTTTAAAGAAAGTACTAAGAGTCTGTTGACCATGACCTTTAGTTTTCTTTAGTCCTACACTGCGACATGGTCCTAGTAATTTCCTTTTAGCACTAACAGAATTATTTACAATATCCTGCTGATGAGAAGTGAAATATTTTGATTCATTAACTATCATCACTTCACATTGAGTATCAACAAGTTCTAATGCTGAAAAAGCACTTTCAGATAGAGAAGTATCATTTACTGTATTTGTTGTTTCACATAACATTTTTACTTGTTCATTGTTATTTGAAATGTCACCATTTGACCTTTCAGATTCATCTTTCCTTCACATCCATACTTTCATTTGCAGGGGGTAAGAGTTGTTGGGCTTTGGCATTCTGGGGTGAAAAATATCTGCTTTTGACAATAACTGAATGTTCAGTCTCTGTTTTTTGAAATTTGCTAAGTCTTTTTACAAAGGGATTTTTCTTGATAACAGGTGAAGTGTTGTCATCTTCTTTGTCCACAATTTCTTCAGTCTTGCTTGCAACCTCCAAATTTTCTGATAGTGGTACAGGTTGTGAGTAAAATTCTAATTCTTTTTTAATTCTATTGTCTTCATCAATTTTCATTTGTTGGTCATCAGCTTCTGATATTGGTTTCAATTTCATTTTCTTGAAATATTCTTTGAATGCAGCTGCCTGTTTTTGCTCAGTTCTTGACAAACTTCTTTCATATTTACCATCAAACCAAATACTTTTGTTTGACAAATCTGCCTGTTTTGGATCCCAATCATTGAGTTTTTTAAATGAACATGGATGTAAGTTACCCAAAGCAACTTGATAGGCCTTATTATGTTCATATATTTCCCCAGCATTTTCACAATATTTAGGATTTGTTCCCATCATCTGTGGATCAAAAAGGGGCACCAATTTTTTTTTAAATGGATCAAATACAATTTGATGCCTGAATGTTGCATCAGCCTTCATAAAGTTAATTTTGTATTCCTCTGTCACTTCTAAGTTATGCATTTTTAAATACCTAGGAATTTTGTCTAGGAACATTTCTGGATTTGTCTCACTTGTAAGAGTTATAAATTTTTGCGCTTTCTTGAGTCCAATACCTTGTAATGAATCCACATAGTCACAACCAGATAATATGCACATATGTCTGAACTTATCAAATGTATATTTATCAGGGCGAATGTCCATAGCTGAACAAAGTTTTTCAGCATCTACAAGATAACCACAGCCTTTTAAATCTAATTTGTATAAAATCTTCGAGCAACCAAATAATATCAAGTCTGAGTCTTCAGTTATCACAAGTTCAGCTATTCCTCTTAAATTAAAAAATGCTAGTTGTGCATCAGATTCATATGGAGCTACAATACAATCTACTTTGAGTTTGTGGCATTCTTTAATGAGAGCAGAAGCCATTTCTGGAGTAATATTTACGCTAGCTTTCAAATGAGATCTGGCTTCTTCAGTTTTACCCATTTGAAGCAATTCTGCTGCTCTTTGTTTCGCTTTAGCTCGAGATTCCCTACGTTTAGCTTCAGTTCCAGCTTTAGCAGGAAGATTTCTTCCATCAAATACTAATATAGGTCGAATGTCAAATGTTTGTAACATCTTCACATATCTCAAACAGTAATTTACGTACAGATTTGTTTCTTCTCCTTGTGCTAGTTGAATAGCACATGTTGTAGCACCTTTGTGAAGCCAGCAGTATGTATCTATAACTGCTGTTGCTCCTCTGAACTCAGATATGTGACATGGTTTTGTTGCCTTTTCGAGAAACGGAAGCAAGCCTTGTATACCCATTTTCAGATCTTAAATACTGGAAGGAGTACATACTCACTATAACTCACATATTTCTTTATTATTTTAATAGAACTTTAGTGTTTTTCGTAAATAAGGCAATTAGTTATGAAGTTTCCTCATTCATTCTAATTTTCCCTCCACAACTATGTCAAATGTCAAGTTACCCAAATCTACCACAGATCATACAAAATCTACAGCAAAACACTTAGAGCATTTACTTTCTAGAGATAGCCTGCAGAGCACAGATGTCGTAGTAAGACTAAAGAGAGAGAGAGGGCAAGAGGCTATTTCACTCGGTTGGGAGCTGCTGCCAATGAAATACGTTCAGCATGTTGTTCATTGGCTGCTTCCACCCACTAAGTGAAATAGCCTCTTACTGTCTCTATTGCCCTCTGTTTCTAGCGTTGCTGCGATTTTATGCTTGACAGCCTATATCTAGATGGTAAATGATCTAAGTTTATTGGTAAATGATCTAAGACAAAACACGAGCAAGGACAAAATAAGGGTGACAAATTCATAATTATATTGGACTCAAAAATATTTAACACACTAAACACTCGATTACATTTTTATTATCGTGTATAATTGTTAATACATATACGTGCAATAATTTATTTATTGAACTGTTAACTAATTTGTTCACGCAAGTCTGACAAATGTCAAATTATATTGATATGGAACCACGAAAAAATAGTTGCAAATCTTAGAGCATATTAAGCTCAAAGTTTGTAACGTTAATTTGTACATTCGTTTCAATTCCCTTATTTACTTAATGAATTTGGAAATGTATTTGACATGTAATAAAAATTAACTTGGTGAATTTTCACTTTTCATTTGACCTCGACATAAACGCTTTTAAATCATGTGACTATTTTGATAATGAAGGTAAAGTCATGTGTTCTGTGACTTTTAATCATATGATAGTAGGGTGAGGTGTAATATAGAATATTTACAGTATTTTCTAACATTTTCGAGAATTTTGCAACAAATAAGATGAAGGGATGCATTTATAACATTGATAATGGGTACTTGGAAGGTTTGTGTCGTGGTTTTAAATGCGGCATACTGAAACAATCTGATTACTTGAATTTAGTCCAGTGTGAGACCCTTGAAGGTAAGAATTCTGTTTCAACAGCTTTGCATTTAGTCAAACTTTTTGTTTAATTGTAGATCTTAAGCTTCACTTGCAAGGAACCGATTATGGAGCATTTTTGGCAAATGAACCATCACCCCTATCTGTTTCAACAATAGATTCTAAGTTGAGGGAAAAGCTTGTAATTGAGTTTCAACACATGAGAAACCAAGCTGTGGAGCCCCTCTCAACATTTTTAGACTTCATTACATACAGTTATATGATTGACAATATTATCCTTCTCATAACAGGGCACATTACATCAAAGGCCAATCAGTGAATTGATTCCAAAATGTCACCCATTGGGAAGTTTTGAACAGATGGAGGCTATACATGTTGCTGGTACCCCCGCAGATTTATATGGAGCTGTCCTGGTTGACACACCTTTAGCACCATTCTTTGTTGACTGTATCAGTGAACAAGATCTGGATGAAATGAATATTGAAATTATTCGTAACACATTGTACAAAGCATATCTTGAAGCATTTTGGAGTTTCTGTAAGAAAATTGGTGGCACAACAGCTGAGATTATGTGTGAAATACTTGCATTTGAAGCTGACAGGAGAGCCTTCATCATTACTATCAATTCATTTGGAACGGAGTTGAGCAAAGATGACAGGGCAAAATTGTATCCACGTTGTGGAAAACTTAACCCAGATGGTCTTGCTGCGTTGGCCAGAGCGGAAGACTATGAACAAGTGAAGGCTGTAGCAGAATATTATGCTGAATATGCTAAGCTATTTGAAGGGGCCAGTAACCCTGGTGAGAAAACATTGGAAGATAAATTCTTTGAACATGAGGTGCGTTTAAATATCAATGCTTTCATGGATCAATTTCATTTTGGAGTTTTTTATTCATATTTGAAGCTCAAAGAACAGGAATGTCGTAATATTGTGTGGATTGCTGAATGTGTTGCTCAAAAGCACAGGGCTAAGATTGATAATTACATTCCAATATTTTAGATTGTCTTATCAGATATATTTGTATAGTTATTTAGCATGTGTAAAATAGTCCTGTAAAATGTTGAGTATTGTAATTTTATTGGCATTCTTTCTAAAGTATTTAAATGACTGGAAAGATATTATTTATGTGTGATTATTATGTACACAATTATGTTTTGCTTTCTTAGTGAATACTGTTGCACACATATTGTAAAATAAAATTGACAGTTAGTATATATCATGGAATTTTGCCATGTGTTTATAATATCTCTGAGATTAGTTTCAAACAAATGTGAATCTTTATTGCTACAACACTCTTAAAAATGTATGAATATTGATATCAGTAATATAATTGAGAATAATAAACCTCATTTAATATGCATTATACTGTAAATTATTTTCTGTATAGTTTTTGATTCAGGTCAAATTTCATTTTTATTTTATGTTAATTATGTATGTGTTTTAACACTCATTCAGTAAAGGTTCTTTCGATTTTTAGTGCTTGAAAGCAGCTCTAATTTTGATGATTTCTTTAATGTCTCTTGGTAAAAATGTATTGTTAAAACAATAACCATGTTACCTTTATCAAGAATTTTGTTTTGTCAATACTTATTTTACATGAAATTCTTTAAATAAATTACTGTAAAAATTATAAGTGAACTTGAAAATTTTAGTAGTTGAATTAAAAAGTAAACATAAGAGATTAGGTGTTTTAAATAGTTCATAAAGCCTTTATTTTGATGATATTTTTATTTTTATAAAAATTTTGATGACTATAGAACAAACAATAAGAAATTCCATGACAGTACACAGGTGCTTTTAGGTGTAAAGCAAGTGTTACTTTTTTAACCTTTTATTTAACTTTTGTATGTAAGTTTATTGAACAAACATTTGAACTAGTTGCCAGTGTCCAATTTTAGCTAGATTTTGGTGGGCCTAAGTAACTTTGGTGGCAATGCAATGATTTGATACCATGGAGCTGCTTTGATGATACAGTTGAATGATCTCATAGGAACTCCCCAACAAAACATGTGATACTACTGTTGTGTTAAGTGCCTTGATGAGTTGTTTGTTGACAGGTCATGATCAAGGTCTGACAATGAAGCCAGATATTGGTAATTAGACCTCCCAAGGAACTTTATCTAATATTGTACTGAGGTTAACACATAAATATTGAATTGTTCAAGAAAAGTGAGGGGCACAAGTGTGTAAGAAATAAAACATTATTTCAAAGAAGGCTTAAATGTTACCTATGTAACGTTTTACTATTTATTATCTTTCTGATTACTTTGTTCATATCAGTTTCAGGCAAACTATTTTTTTTTAAAAATTGATTCTTGATAAGTTTTAACATAGTTCTTAATTGATACCAATGCCTTTCATTGTTGGAGTTTCACTATTTCATTATAGGAATAAAAGAAAAAAAAAACAAAATGCAGTATGGGTAAAGAATTTTTGACAATTTTGCTTATTTAGGCATATTTTATACTGTGTATATTTCAGGGTTTCTTGATATTTGGATGTTTTTGACATTTTTAACTGATTTCCAAAAAGGAGGAGGTTATCAATTCATCAACCTCTTTTGTTTATGTATGCTAAGTGATTACTCCAATTTTGATGATTTATACTTCAATGTATTAAGACACCATATAATTTTCTATAAGGTGACAATTATCGTTTTCTAAAAATCAGGAGAATGGTTATTAATGCATGGCAGTTCAAGGAATTTTCACTGATATGTCTAAAACAGGTCAATCAGTATGAATATTTTAAAATTTATTCTTTAAAGATATATTTCGTCTTGATTCTGTATATTTTTTATAACATTAAACATACTGTTTTGAGAAAAATGTGCAAAAAAACGGTAAACATCAAAGGGAATGTCAAAATAAATTTTCTACAGAAATCTCTAAAATTATATTATAATTCGAAGTCAGTACTTTTTTAAAAATAAATTATAGGTTGTATTAATGTAGATTCAAAGGTGATTCTGTACATTTTTCTAAAATGTAAAACTGTTTTTCAGCAAATCTGAAAAATAAAGACCAAAGTCTGGAAACACAGTCAATATTACAAAAATATATTTACCATAATTAAATGTCAAAATATGTCGGAAAATAGTTAAAGTTAACATAGGATGTTTAAACTGTTTTCATTTTGATTCATTTGAAGCCGGTTCTTTTTTAAATATAAGTAATTATCTTTTGTGTTATTTTCGAAATTATTGGCATAAGTATTTGACATTTTTATTGTGAGGTTTTTTGTATGTTGGTCAGTTTAGCCGTATTTTCGTCTTGGAATATTTTGACATTTTAATTTTATTATTTAAAACATTTTCTAGAATATTTTAAATATCATATGTGATTAATAAGACAAAATGATTTCACTGCTTTCTAATTAAATGAATACACGCCTCGTGAATAAACATGTCCCAATTCATCCTCATGTCTGTAGGTGGGTCAAAATACTTTTTAATGTCTAACTTGAACTGCGATTTGTTGACAAATTATGGAAATTTAAAAATATATTAGTTAATATACTTTTGTTGATAGAGCATAGCAACAATTTAATCGATAACGTACTGACAATTGCAGCGATGTTTTTAATAACCCCACCATATTTTCGGCGATTTATACACGAAGTGGTCGAAAAATTAAACAACTTTACTATGGCATTTGTAAACTACAGTAATACTGTTAATCTCTCATAAAATTAAATCACAAACATAATCAATTCAATTAAATATTTTTTATAGTTCGAGTCAAACTTAAAAAAA
>JAVLUE010000104.1:0-79180 GCA_034190945.1 Octodonta nipae
TTTATATTAGATTTGATGAATGAATCAATGAAAGAAACTAAATCAAACAAAATATTTTTTTAAGAGATTGCTGATTTTGATCTATTGCACTGATGATTATGAAAAATTCATCGAGCTAGAAAATTAGATTGTCTTCGCAATACTGTGTTTCGTCTCTGAATCAAAAAGGAAAGGAAATTTAAAATATAACGACTGTCCATTGATAGTGTTTCAAGTCAGCTTCATAATACTCAGTCCATCCATGACTTGGTGATCCAAGACACACCAAACCAACTGTCTTGTCTTTGGAAGCAGTGATTAGATCTGTGAAAGAGAAATTTTCAAAAAAGATAAAAAAAATTGAATATTACATTCATCATATGGAGAAATATCCATGTCTATAACGTCTGATTGATGCCTGTAAACATTGCCTAGACAATTGAGCTCCAAGTTAGGATAACGGCGATAATGCTTAACGAATCCTCCATCGCCTGCCGCATAGAGAATGGCTCCATTCTTTGAATATCTTAATCGCCAAATTTGTTGTTGCTGGTGATGATGGTCAAGAGGCCCGATCAAATTATTCCAATGATCGTGAAAAAACAAATTTTGACTAACGAACGTATTAGAGGGTGTTGTGAGATCAATCGAATGATTTGAAGTAGTGATCCAATTCGAAGAGTATGATGAGTTTATCAAGTTTTCATTAGCCTCTCCGTTGATTTCTCCAACAAAGGCATCATCTGCATCTACCATTTGAACTTGATTGAGATTTTGAATAACGCTGTTGCTTCGAACAGGCGTTGTTCTTACACTTCCTCCCATCGAAGATTGGAAATTGTTGCGATTAATTCGATAATGATGGTGATTATTGTTATTTGCTTGCAAATTGATCGCATTCAACTGAAACGATGACGATGAAGAAGAGGACGATGATGATGATGAAGAATTCGAAAACGATACAGAAGATGAGGATGCTGGTAGGTTCAAATTATTTGTAATACTATTACTGTTGGTACTATTTGCATGATTATTGTTGTTAACAGAAGCTATTTGCTGATGGCTATGTGCAACAATTTGCCGAATAGCACGAGATATTCGAATCGAAATCAATGTTTCCGAAAAAAACTTCACTTCGATTGCGAGGAAATTGATAAACGTTCAAGTTAACGTTATTTGGATTGCTGATAATCACGTTGAAACCGTTGAGCGAGCTAAGATTTGATCCACCGCTACCTAAACTGTTCGGTCTTGATAAAGATGCATTTTCATGTTTCGTAAAGCATTGCTATTATTAAATGATGAATTATTGAAATGAACTTGGGATTGAAAGGTTGTTGATGACGAATTTTCCGTTCTCAAATCGGCATCAGGTTGCTCGAATTGATTGTTTATTCAGGCTACTATGAAAGTTATGTTGATAATGAGTTTTGAAGGAATCTTCACTAGGAGAATAACTTGACATTATAGAGCCCCCACACACCCAAGCTGAAGCAAATCCGTCGTTTGAGCGGCCATAAGATTCAGGAGTCGGCGTTATTGCGTTTGCCGGATGATTGAAATCGAATGTATGTAACAGACGACCATCAATGCTAGTGACTTTGGCAACGCCTTGTTGCGACAACGATAGTAACATATTGCCACTAGAGGATGTCGATATGTTCGTGCCACCAAAAGGCCAACTTTCGTGCAAAAACATAATATCACGAATGATATCCGGATGAAACTAAAAAATTGAGTTTTTTAATAAGTTTTGAAAAAAAGAGTCTAATGAAGAGATACATCAAAAATAAAGTCCATGGGCAGAGGCATCCGTAAATCAAAAATAGTGATGCCCTTGCCGTTGACGTAAGAGCACACTGCCACATGAGGACACTTAGGATCACTAGCCAATGGAGTGCGATCACGAGCACTGTAGGCACAATTATCGTAAACATAATTGGTAGACCAGTTTCAGAATCAATCACCGAAAATCGACGAGATGAAGTGATTGCCAATATCTTATCAAGAAAAAAATTTTAAAAATTTCTCAAACAAAAAATTAATAGAATTACTTTTTTCCCATCACTGGTGAACCGAACTGATGAAACGTGTTTGTTAAGCCCGGCTGACATCACAGAATATGAATTGATCAGTTCAGCACGGCCAGCGTGATAAACATTGACGCTGCCATCGTTTCCTCCCGAACAAAACAAATATCGATCTTTTGGATGAAAAGCGACCGAACGAACAGAGCCATTGTGAACATTGAAAAAACGCGGAACACCAAGCTGTTCCATCACTTAAGTTTTTGTGATTATTTCGTGATTTTTACAGGTAGAATTCTTGAAAAAACTTTTCTTAAAAACAAATAATTTGAGTTAAATTTCAAAAGAAATAACCTAAATTAAGCATTCTTTAATCGAATCTATCCTATTGAATTCTAGTAGATCAGAGTTCATCTAGTCAATAATGCGAATATTAAATTTGAAATTAATAAAAACAATCTCAAAAAAAACCTTCTCAAATGAATTTGTACGATGACGTAAAGGTGGAGGTGTTTGATGATTATGATGATGGTGGAGGTAGTGGAGAATAGAGCGGTGCATAAATTAAATGAATGGATGGATGGGTTGGTTAGTTGATCAGTTTTACTTCAGTAGAAGCAGCAGACGAGCTCACTTTTTTTCTACTCTGACAAGAGGAGCTTTGTCAATAAGCTGCCGTTCATAAAAGAAGTACAATTTTGAAACACTCTTACAGAAAATGTCTTACAATATCGATGATAGAAAAAAATCGTTTGATCCAATTAAATATTTTCTAGTTGATAAAGAATCTGAACTATTGGGATTCGATCAAGATTATCAGGATGTTTTGCAACCATCATCATTTCAGTTCGAACATTACGGGTGCCAAAAGCTGAGCGAGGTTTTAGCCTGGAACCACGATGTTTTGAAAAAAAGTTCAACATTTGAGAAATGTTTTCAAACTTATTTACAGCCTAAACGTGTAAAACGTGAAGAGAAGGGACCAAAAGTATTGTTTTGCCACGATTACAAATACAACTACTGGGAGCCGTTTTTGTAAGCAAATCATTAATCAACATGATGTTTTTTTTTCAACAATTTGGAATCATATTAGTGTTCAAACACCGATGGCTGAAAGAATGGAAATTTACACATTTCCTTATTGGTCTTTGATTGATATTTTTGTTTATTTCTCGCACAAGTTATTGTCAATCCCTCAACCACAGTGGATTTTGGCTTCGCATAAAAATGGTGTTCCTTGTTTTGGAACTTTTTTAATAGAGGGATGGGCGAAATACGAGAATAATGGGCAAGAAACCACTGGAAAAGATTTGATCAATACCTTTCTTAGTGATATTGAGATGATTGAAAATTTTGTAGGCGCCATGGTAAAATTAGAAAATTTCAAAAAATCAATCTCACTTTTTTTTTAAAGATTCAAATTTCAAAGTTTTATAAAATTGATGGTTGGTTAATAAATATTGAAACAAAAATCGAAAAAAAACTTGTGCCACGGATGGAATATTTTTTGGAATTTTTGAAAAAAGAAATGCGTCGATTGAAAAAAAATCAGTCATCTGAAATGATTAATGTCATCTGGTATGATTCTGTAACCATCGCCGGTGAACTCAAATGGCAGAACGAATTGAATGAACTGAATGAACCATTTTTCACAAGTTCAGATGCCATTTTTCTAAACTATACTTGGACAGATAAGACATTGACTCGTTCCGTTCTCAATTCTCAAAAACGAGAACAGGATATTTTTGTGGGTGTTGATTGTTACGGTCGAGGTTGTTTTGGTGGTGGTGGATATGGTTGCCACTTGGCTTTAGAAAAGATACTTTCCCTTGGGTTATCAGTTGCTCTGTTTGCTCCTGCTTGGACATATGAATCAAAACTCGAAACCGATCATGAGCGTTCTCGAGAAAACAAACTACATCAACAATGGAAAATTCGACATTACTGGAAAAATGATATTGGTTACAATCTTGCTGATGAATATCTATTTTGGTCTTTATTAGCCATTCAAGGACGTTTATTAAATCATGAAAACCTAATGGCTGAACTACCATTGAAAACAAATTTCAATCTTGGCTATGGATTTGCCGTTTATGCCGCTGGAAAAAAAATATCAGATAGGCGTTGGATGGATTATGGTTTTACTGAATTGATGCCGTCATTTTTTGAACCCTTCACAGCCAAAACAACGAATATTCACTCAATTTCTCTTTCTGCGATTCATTCCATGGTGGAAGTTGTTTAGAAATCAAAATGTTCACTCAAAATCCATCTCAACCAATCACTCTGTTTCGTACCTGGATAAAAATTTTTTCAAAGAACTAAGATTCTAAAATTGCAATTGCTTTACAAATTGATTAATCAGTCAAACGAATCTATGTGGTCAAAAAGTTTACGTTTTAAAGTTATAATTGAATATTTTCCAGGTTCACATTCAGATTCGCCAAAGCCAGATTCGTCAAAAATCAAACGATTGGTTTTGGTTAGTCATCTCGAAAAGAACGATCAAGGCCTAATTTCACCTAACCAAATGTTTTCAATAAACGGATGGAGTTTAAAACAAATCTTTTTGAAAAAAACCATGTTTTTTGTAAATGACGAAAAAAATGACTCGATTATCGTTTCATCTTTCCAAGTAATGCCTTACTTTTTTGAAATGGATTTTTCTTCAAAAATTGATCGCGAAAATCCTCAAACAGTTTTGATTGGTGAATTTTTTTGTGATCATCAAACTCTCGAGCCATCTATTTTTAATTATTGAATGAATCTTTTTTAATTAAACCCAAAGCTTTTTGGCTGCGAGATTGAGTAATTTTTTTCATTTTGCATTGGTAATTCGAAATAAAATCGATTGTTTTAGAAAAAAAAAGTTTGTGAGTCGATGGTATTCGTTTGTCACACTCATCAAAGCATAATGATGCAATCAAAACAAAACAAGTCAAACCAAAAAAAGAAAAAAATGGAGTCAACACCAAAATTTGAAATAAAAATTTATTATGAATCGATTCTCTCCAAAGAAAAATTTTCAGCAATCTCAACTTTAAAAACATTGATGGAGTTTTTAAAAAATGACACTTCTACTACTGCTATTGGTTTAAACCGAAACATTAGATCTGCCATTGAACAATTGAAGACGCTAGATTTTCGTACTGAAGTAGATTCTGTTGCCGAAATCTACTTGAGATACATTACCATCAATGCTTCTAAATTCGACGTATGTAGCCTATAAAAATAAATTTTTTCCCCTCAGTAATTCAGTAAAGTTTTCTAGGATTTTGAATCATTGAAAGAAGAACTAGTCAGGCGGAGTGAGTTATACATCGAAAAGGTTAATTCTAGTCGAAATGAATTGGCTAAAAACGCTCATAAATTTATCACTGATGGTTGTACCATATTAGTTCATTCATTGTCTCGTGCTGTTTTTGAAACTTTGAAAGAAGCTTTTGTGAAACATAAAAAAAGTTTTACAGTTTATATCACGGAATCGGCTCCTGATTATAACGGGAAAATAATGTTGGAAAATTTGTTGGGTCAAGTCAGTGGAATAAACGCTACCTTAATTCTTGATTCGGCAATCGGTTACATTATGGAACGAATCGATTTGGTCATGGTTGGAGCCGAAGGTATTGCTGAAAGCGGAGGCATTATTAATAAGGTTAGTCAGCTCTATGAATGATCAAAGTCAGCTTGATAATTTTTCAGATCGGAACTTATCCAATGGCGATTTGCGCCAAAGCTCACAATAAGCCTTTTTACGTATTAGCTGAAAGTTTCAAATTTATACGTCATTACCCTTTGACACAAGCAGATATTCCCGATCGAGTTAAATGGCGTACCGATGAGGTCAGTCCGGAATCACATCCGCTGGTTGATTACACTCCACCACAATACATTACCCTTTTGTTGACTGATTTGGGAACGTTGACTACGGCGGCTGTATGTGATAATCTAGTTCAATTATATACTTGAACTTTCTTTCTGTCCAGTAATGAAACAAACTATTTTTGTTCGTTTTATTAAGTCAATGACTTGGGTTAAATGACCATTCAACAACCCTTGACTTCTGTGACTTGTTTGTTTGATTTTTTTTATATTAAAAGAATAATTTTTTCTTAAAATCACTGAGTAGTCACATTTAATTGCTGTCAATTAAAATATTTTGTTATCTGTCAATGAACGATTATTTGGCTTAGAGTTTTTTTTTGCTTTTAATGAAAGCAGAATCTTTTTAAGAATTTTTTCTTTCATTAATCTAATCTTTTCATTCCTTATCATCATGTCCAGTTTTTTTATTGAATTAAATATTGTAGTTGTGCTTTTTTCATAATTTGAATCATTAAGTTAATTGCTGAGAGAGAGATAAAAAAAAAAATCAACTTTTTAGTAGATAGCCAAGCCTAAATATATAAGTTTTCAAAGGTTTCTCTCGTTTAAGGAAGAAGTAGCGAACAACACCCTCGAAACATACTCGTTATTTCTGTTTATTGGTTGAAAGCGTGTTTGTTTCAAACGGAATCGGCGATTGGTGAGCAGAGAGAGAGAGAGAGAGAGAGAGAAAAACCCATTCAAACAAAGACTTTCAGCATGATGAAAAAAGTGTTAAAGTGTTTAAATCCTTTAAAACAATAAATGACCCTTTAATTTCATAATTCTAATAATCTGACAGTTTGATTCAAGTTTTGCCGTTGGCTTTGTATAAAAAGTTGCCTGCTCATCGACATTTCTTGCCACAACGAAATTGTCTGATCAAATGTTCTCAGTGAGGATCGCTCTACTCCGAATTATTTTTAGCCGTTGACTTTTAGTATTTCGAAAAATTTGAAAAAATATGCTGATTCAATTGAGCACCATTGTATTTTACTTGTCATCGATTAATTTTGCTGAAAGTCGTCGATTAGTGTGGCATGATGAGTTTAACAATCCTGCTTTGAATACTGATGAATGGAAATATGAGACACATTGCGGTCGTTTCAATAAAGAACAGCAATGCTATACTGCCAATCGTCGTCGTAACGTTCGTGTTCGGAATGGAATGTTAGTGATCGAAGCTCGTCCTGAATCTTATCAAGGCTTCAAATTTACATCGGGTAGAATAAATTCTCGTAAAGCATGGACATACGGTCGATTTGAAACAAGAGTTCGTATGCCAAGTGGTCAAGATTTATGGCCTGCAATTTGGCTGTTGCCTGCACGAGAAACATACGGTCCGTGGCCTAAGAACGGTGAAATTGATATTGCCGAAGTGATTGGCGACCGACCTTCAGTGACAATGGGTACTTTGCATTACGGAGTCGCTGAAGATAAAATGACAAGTCATGGTAGTGGCCACAAAAAATTCCCGTTTGATTTTAGTAGAAATTTTCATGTTTTTGCGCTTGAATGGAATCGGAAGTCAATTCGATGGTACGTCGATGGTCATTTGATGTTTAAAGTCAACATTGGACGCATGATGTGTTGCGAAAAACCTGAATGGCGTGACATTGTAAATCCTTATTTCAAGCCTGGTCAACCTTTTGATCAACCATTCTATTGGATATTTAACATCGCTGTTGGGGGAACTTTTTTCGGCTCTGGTCCCTATGTGACACCGGAACAAGCCAAGCGAAATTGGCGTAAATCTACTATGGAAATTGATTATGTTCGTGTTTACCAATAAAAACTTTGATAATAAATTCTGTAAATATCCTGTCAAACTATCGAATAAAATTTTCAAACTAAGCTCTTGAAAAAGTTCAGTCGCATTTTTCAGTTATCTTCATTTATCCCGAAGAAAGGTCATTCTCGATTGTAAGGAAATGAGTGCAAAGGTGATTTGTGTCATTTGGCCACAAACATATAAATACCATGTGCTTGCTTCAAACTAGCTTAAGTAGTGTGAGTAGAGTTAATTTTTTGTTCAATTGAAAAAAAATCAACAATGAAGCCCTCAATCGGTCTAATATTTGTGGTTTTAATGGTGATGATGGCCACTGCTATCACCACAGTTCAGGCAAACGCGGTAAGTATTTAGAAATTTTTTTTCTTGTTTAATTAGAAATAAATTTTATATTTCTAGGATATGGTGTAGGATATGGAGGAGGCTATGGTGGAGGTGTGGGTGGTTATGGTCCAGGTTACGGCCATCGCAATCCTTGGCGAATCGGTCGTCGATTGGGTCGATTCTGGCGTCCTCGTTTCTGGGGATGAAGAGCCTTCTAGCTTTTTTTAAAATAGTTGTGTGTTTGAACTTTCTATGAATTTGGCCATTCAATTCGATTAGTTGAATTGAATTTCTGAGTTATAGAAACTATTTTCTATTTTTTCATTTTAAGATTAAACTAAACTAAATCAAAATTAAAAAATTCAATGTGAAGGTTAAATTAGGTTGTTGGTGAAGAAATTCCATCGATTTGATTGATATGATTGTTTGGAGTTTTTTGATTGAAAACTTGAAATTAAATTTAAAGATCAGCAATAAATAATTGATGATTTTGAAATTTGTACCAAATTGAAAAAAATTTGATTAAAAATAAGCAAACTTATAAGCTTTAATGATAAAGCTCAATTAATTTGATTTTTATCTAAAATATCTGAAAAACAGATCATAAGATTCCATTTGAATGAGATGTGATTCTTTATAAAAAGGCTTTCATTTTGTTTTCAAATACCAATTTTATTTGTATTTGACCAAAAATTTTTATTATATTGATAAAAAAAAAAACTAATCATGAACTTTAAATTTATGGTTTGTGTTGTTTTGGTCGTTGTGGCCGGTAAGTTTTCATTAAACTTTGAATAAAAAACTAATTTTTAGAGAAAAAACTTTCTTTCTTCAGTTTCCTGTGTTCAGGCTTTCAACGTTGATCGAGATATGGAGCAATACAACTTGTTGGATGATATCCACAACTTCATCAAAGGTTTTCATATCGATGACATCAAGGAGGACGCCCACAAGCTTAAAAACTTTGCCAATCTGTTGGGCAACATTTTTCACGAATTTTTTGATATGCCAGATGGTCATGACAAACCAATCATCGATGAATAAAAAAACTTTCGAGCTGGTTTAATTCTATTCTATTCAAATCGTTAATAAATAAATGAAAAAAAAATTTTTATTTTAAAAAATTTAAATGAATTCTTTGCATCAATCATATTAAATCAATGTAAAAAGTAGGAAAAACAAAAATTAGATATTTTCAAAAGATCTGTTGAAATAGAAAACATTCATTGTGGCTGAAGCGATGAATCGTTGAGCTGTTGAGTTTTCAGTTAATAATTTGGTTGATTTGGCGTATTTTGGACAATTCTTCACTCAAACGTTCTTCTAAAAAGGCTACCTCCTTTTCTAGAAGTTTGATTTCTTCTTGTTTAGCAGCATGATTTAGTTTGTTGATCAAGCTTGGGTGTCAGCTTTTATCTTTTCAAGTGTTTTGACTTCTTGTTCAAGTCAAGTTCTTGAGCTAGTTCAATGCCAGCATTGGCGTTTTTCAACATAATCTCACAATATCCGATCAGTATTTTACGCAAATTAGCTTGAGCATAATCTTAATAAATGTTTTTTCAACAAAAAAAAATTAAAGTTATAATTCAATTTAAAAGCAAGATGAACAAACCCATTTGAATTGACAAAACAATCAAAAGACAACAAGAATATATCAATAATTTCATTGTTTCAAATCGATCAACGAATAATTTCTTTAAAAAAATCAAAATCTATTTTTTAAGAATTTTTAAAAAATTTTCAACAAAAACTTTGGTGGCTTTATTGATTGATTAACCTTCAAGTTGATAAGTGTTTTTAATTTTTATTCAATGATTAATTGATCGATTGATTGATCAATGGATTAGCTTAATTGATTGATTATTAACTTTAGAATTTAAAAATTTTTATTTATGATTGATATAAATAAACAGTAGAATCTCAAATAGTTGAAAATTATTTACGATGATAATAAGATCTACATTATGAAAATAAAATTAATCACAACCGAGGAAATATAAAAAAAAAAACACTAACCCGTCTCCGATATCTCCAACGCCCGCACTGTTGCTATTTCCTAGAACGCCACCGTAAGAGTTTTGGCCGCCGCTACCAATTTCACTGGCACCTTCACCATCAAATCCTCCACCACCACCACCACCACCGGTAAGCTTTATACTGAGCCCATTCCCAATATCATCCCCAACTCCTTTGCCAGCTCCATCAACAAACTCCTCACCATTTCTTCCTTCGAAACCTTCAGCTTCTAACCCATCATTTAATAGGCCTAAGACTTTTGAACCATGAGCTCCTCCACCAAAACCGTCTGTGGCTCCTGCGCCTCCACCAAAAACTCCTGTGAGGCCTTCATCGAGAGAACCACCGTCCCCAACGTAAGCATGCAATTTAACTGGATATGGTACTTTTACTACATACGGAAGCTTTACAGGATATGGATAAGGATACATAATCTTGATGGGAACTTTCACAGGAACCTTAACCGGAACCTAAGCATTAAAAACAATTCAATTTAAAAATTGATGAACATTTATAAAGAAACCTTGACAATTTTGACTTCTGGCTTTTGATAAACTGGAAATGGAACCGGGACTTTAACCGGGTATCGATGAACAACTTGTACTGGATACGGAACTTTTTTCACAATAATCCGATGGCCTTCGTTCTTGTTCAACAAACCAAAAAGAGCATCAACAGTGTTGATCGATAACAAAGTTATCAAAACAGAAATAGCTAAATTAAAAGAGTTTATTAATTTTATATTAGTTATTTTATTCAATGGTAAAATCACCAAAAGTCACCAAATTTCTCATTGTTGGTTTTTTTGAAATTGCACTGAACTGATTTAAATGATTTTGATTTGGGGATTTCAGCAAAGTTTCAAATGCTTTTATACTCAAAAAGTTTTTTTGGTGAAACGAAATAGTCAGTTTGAAGCAGTTGATGGACAAATAAGACGTATAAAACTGTAGTTTGCTTGTAGATTTATTTATTTAGATTTGTTTTAGTTCAATTGAGAAAATAATTTGAGCGATTCAATTTAAATTTTATGTAAATTTATTTTTTGGTTTTCAAAAGATTCAAAATCTAAACACAATCGTACTAATTGATTCATCACAAGCAATTAATTATTTTATTCGAACTCGACCCAAATCAATCCAAACTCTTGAAAGAAAGCTTGAAACAAAACAAAACAAGTCTTTTTCCGGGACTTTTTTGAACAACATTTATTCAAAACAGCTAGCTAATTTGAATTAGCCTACTCCAATAATTGTTTTGGTATAGATGTGTTTTTTAAAATACCATGATTTTTGAAAAATTTTCACATTCAAATTTTAAAAAGAAAAGTTTTAATCAATTGGGGATCACAGAGAAACTTTATTTGGGCAAGCATGTTAGTTTCAAGAAGAAAGCTAGTTGTCAACTTGAATTGAATGATCATTCTTTGAGGAAAAAATTTATTCTTTCAAAGAAAATTTTTCTATTCATTGGTCAAAGGGAGTTGTAGAGAATGATGAATTTCTTCATAATATATCAGGCAGGCAAGCAGGTAGAGAGAACTTTCAATCGAATAATGGTACCATGAGATGAAATTTTACCATCCATATAAATAGAGATTGATTTAAAAGTTTTCATTCTCTGAATTTCACTTTCAATCATGCTCGAATTAAAGTTTTCAAATCAAGTTTTACTCATTTTTCTGGTTTTCATTGTTTTTTGTGAGAAAAACATTTCATCACAGCAAGATACGTTGAAAGCTTTCTCTGTGTTCAATAGAACTTATCCACCAAACAGTAATGTCTCAGGAATCGTTATGTTTACTCAGTTTTTAGAAACTCAACAAGTTGCTGTTCAAGGCCTACTAGTTGACTTGACTCCTGGTGAGCATGGTTTTCATGTTCATCAATTTGGAAATTTGTTTAACAATTGTCTCGCCGCTGGTGGTCATTACAATCCGACCAATGCGACTCATGGCGGAAGAAACGATACAATCCGACATGTCGGTGATCTAGGAAACATCCTAGCAAATTCTAAAGGTGTAGCAGTGATTAGTTTTATCGATTCAGTAATCAGCCTTTATGGACCAAACAGCATAATAAATCGTACTTTGATGGTTCATTCTCAAACTGATGACTTGGGCAGAGGAAGAAACAATGAGAGCTTAATTAATGGAAACAGTGGAACACGAATTGCTTGTTCTACAATTATATCAATTTAAAACAGCTAAAATTTTTTATTATATTAAAACATTCTATTCATTACATTGAGCTTTTTGCCAGAACCGTTCAAACGATTTTTGATAGAGATTACTTGATTTAAATTTTTTTACAGCGCCATTGAAACTTTCGAGATAAGAAGAATTTTTTGGCAAAGCTAAAGCGTAAGCTCCATTGATCAAGTTTTCATCATCAACCAGTAATTTTAATTGACAATCATTCGAAGCAAAAAACTGTAATGTTGGTCGCTCTCCAAGCCAGGCAATCTTTTCTGATTTTATTAATCGAAGCGCCTGTCCACTAGATCCAATTTGGTTAAACTTTTTTCTCTTATTCCAATTGTTCATTAATTTTCTTTTAAGTGATTCGATTGTGTGCGAATTTTTCTCGTTTTTTTGAATAGTTTGGCTTGTGGTTCCATTGTGGATAACGATGATAGGCAGTTGAGACTTGGCTAAATCTTCAATGGATTTCAAACCAAGTTTATCAGAGTGATTTTTATGTATCAAAGCAGCAAATGTGAATTGCATGAAAGGTTCACTAAAATCTAAAAAATTTTTCCGCTCATCACTGACAGTCAAATCGGCCAATGCAAAATCAGCTCTCTTTTTGAAAATTTAAAATTTTTAAATCTAATTCTTTTTTTATTCAAATAATTCTTACTTTTTTCTTTAACTCATCAAACAAATTGATTGGTTCTTTCATTTTTTTATCCTCATTGCCTTTGCCTTGTTCTGTTTGGTGATAAAGCTCAAACTTGAATCCATTCTGTTTGGATATGAATCTCATCAAGTCAATAGCAAAACCTCGATATTTTCCATCAACGTTAACCACAAACGGCAGCGCCTTGATAGAGAGAAAACATTATTTTTCAAAGGAGACTAGCTTCATTTTGAGCTTATCAAGTTACCTGTTTTCTTGTAACCCCTTTCAAAATGTTCCATTCTGATTTGGTTGAATTTGGAGCGTGGGCTTGACTAAATTTAATCAAAAAAAAAAGAGTGAAGCAAAAAAATGAATGATTTACTTTCAACATGATTGACTATCATCTCCTTCTATTCTCTACTCCATCATTCATGAAAACATAGCAAGCTTGGGTATTTACCCAAAAATTAGTTTTATCAAAAAAAAAAAAAAATTTGATAACAACGACTTTTCAAATCTGACTGATAGTAAGGAAGTGTGTTTACAGTGAAACTTATTTTCGAAAATTTTTCGACTTTGAGTAGCTGTGAGAAAAATGTTTCCTTCTAAACAAAACAAAAACACAATTAAGACCATTGAATAAAATAATAAAAATGAAAAAAAATTAAAAAATTGCTCTGAAAAAAATAACCAGGTTCGAGTTTTCTTTTTGACAATATCGAAATATTTGAAATATTGGATGAGGTATGTCACTGATTTAACTTTCTTCTTCTTTTTCTTTTTTTGCAATGCATTCAGCATAAATCATAGACAGTGTAGATAGTGCTTTGAATTTTTTCAAGGTTTCACTTCTCTTCATTATCTAGATTAAGCCAGTAGGTACATTCGTGATCAAAATCTTCTCAGCATTATTTATTTGCTGCTTCGATTGGTTTCTCACAACAGCAAAAAACAAAGTAAACAAAAAACTTTTTCGATAACTAAACGAAACAATGATATCATTTTGGTTCTGTTAAATACAGTGAAATACCGTAAGGCCTCTAAATAGGGAACCAACTTCACTTCTAGAATGGGCATATTCAGTCAGAACATTTTGATGACCAAAGTGACTTAAAATGATGATTCATATGATGGTGTTTTTTTGTAAATAATTTTAGTGAAAATTTCCTATCATTATCTTTAATAAACAAACAACCAAAACAAATGCTGAAGCTAAATAAAAGACTAAACAGCACATCTCTTTTTCAAGTCAGTTGATTTGAAAAAGGTTCTCGGTAAAAAAAACAAATCAAAAAAAATTTCTATTTAAATCATATAAGCTTCTTGTTGAATATGATGTTGAATTTATTTTTAATCAAACAAAGTCTTTGACATAAATTCTTTCAAACAATTTTTGAAAAATTTTTTTTCCATTTTTATTTGCTGAAACATACCCAAACTGAATCCTTCAACTTCTTCTTTCATGAAGACCAAGAGTATTTGGTTCAATCTTGGAAGGTCATTTCATCATATCAAGTTTGCTGAAGAATTTAGCTCTAGTGCCAAGCAAGTCGATCATCGGTTTTTGAAGCGACACAACAAACGTGATTGGCCAAACAGAAAAAAATAAAGCCTTGCTTGAGTTAGAAGCGAAAAAATTGGCTGATTTATATAAAAAACTATCCATCTTTCTATTTAATATAAAATCTATTTTGTTCAGGTCAGTTTTTTGAATGTCATTGAATAACTTTTCAATCATTTTCATCAAATTAGAATGACTTTCAAGTTGAATATCAAACCACAACTGCAAGAAGATCACGGCCAAACAAAAAGGCCTAAAACTCGAATAGCTCTACTCTTGTTGCGGTACAATGCCGCTCTTCAGCTAGCGGTCACTACCATTCTCATCAACTTTACCTTAGCTGTTTTCACTTTTCTCAATGGCTTCAACTCAATTTATTGTGCCTTTGGAGTCGATTGCATTATTGGTAAATCAAATATGATTATTTCGAAATAACTTTTAAATAAATCTTGAATATACGTTAGGAGTTTTAACAGCTTCGATTTTAGTTTGGCGTTTTGCTTCGTTCAAGTGTGAGAAATTGAATATGGAAGAAGAGGATGGCGTTGTTGAGGAGAAGAAATTATTTTCAAGCGAACACGCTTTTCTTCTGGGTAGCTATGTGGAAGGTCGAGGCTTTAGCAACTATCGTTTAGCAATGAACGCTTACGAATTGTTTGATCGTTCGGCGGTGGTTGACAATGTCGATGATCATCGACGAGAAATGTGGTCTACACTGGCGCTTGGAATTGTAATGATTTTTTCTGGTTTCAGTGTGATTGTTCGTTCGATTATCGAACTATACCCCATTTTTCATTGCAAGAGAATTTTGAAACAGACAAGGTATTATTTTGAAATTCTCATTTAAACAACCTATTGATTAAATCAAATAGATTGATCCAATATTTTTATTGGCGGCAGTATCCTTTATTTTGAATGTTCTATTAGTAATGTTCAAAATGGTTGTCTATTATTATGTTGGATCGAATTCAATGTTGATTGAAGGCCTTACCTCATTGATATCTGCCTTGTTTGCTGCCACATTGATGATTTCCAGCCATTATTCTGATACGATTCAACATTTAGATCAAATAGTCAGTCTCGCATTTGGAGTATTTCTCATTGTTTACGGCGTCTATAGCGTGATGACCACATTTTCCCATACTATTATCGAATGGATAAAAAATCGCTCTCATCATAGTCATCCCCATCGACAAAACTATGTGACATTATTGTGAAACTCATTCCTTTCTTTTTTTGGTAAATGATTTTTTCTCGACACATACTCCTAGAATTCATGAATTTTTTTGAGCTTCATATTCAGAAATAAAGAAACATTTTTTTTCTTGCTTCTGTTCCAATGTTAAGATGTTTTTGTGATTGCTTCAATTGATTCGCAAAAATTTGAAAATTTAATGTTTTTGCCATAAAAATAAAATCAATATTGTCGAGATTATTTTAACGAATTTTAAAATTATTCAAGGAAAGCTCTTGCTAAAAACTGTTGTACCGCGCTTTATGAACATTTCACTATAGTTGCCTTGTTTTGGTGGATAAAAATATTTTGAATTTTCAACTGTTTTTGCATTTTCAAATGTTGAGCCCTTTTCATCGACCAATGTTTCAAATTTTTTTTCTTAAAATTCATTGAAGCAGAAAAAAATGTTACGGAGAAACGTTCCTTCAATTATAAAAAAGCGCAAATTAGGCGTCAATGAAGAGAATTCGGATATTTCAACTAAAATTTCAACAGAATCATTCAGACACAACCCTAAAAGAACATGCACAAAGCGAATTGTTTTGTCAAAAATAATCAATAATTTCAATTATCGTCCCTACAACAAAGATATTAATGAAATCATCATTGCCAAAAAAACTCATGAAGATTTGATTCACAAAATTTTAAGCAGGCCTTTCAAAGTACCGATTCCCAACTATTTTGGTAAACTTTTTTCAGTTTAAAGTTTTTTTCTTTAAATGAATTCACAAATTTATTTCAGGCTCATATCGCTGTTGGGTGTAAAGTTGTCGGGTCCTCGACGTCCACTACATAATCCTAATGCTCCAAATGCTCTTATTCTGTACGAGCCACCAGAAAATCCTAGTGCTAATAATAAGGAGGATCAAAAAGTTCACGTTGTTGTTGATCCAGTTTTATGCCAAGTTCTTCGTCCTCATCAAAGAGAAGGTGTAAAATTTATGTGGGATTGCGTCACTGGAGTGAGATTGAAAGACATGTACGGCTGTATTATGGCTGATGAAATGGGTTTGGGCAAAACTCTTCAATGTATTACTCTAGTGTGGTCTTTGTTGAGACAAAGTTGTGAAGCTCGGCCATCTATTGATAAAGCAGTGATTGTCTCTCCAAGTAGCCTAGTGAAAAATTGGTATAACGAAATTAACAAGTGGCTGGCTGGTCGTATCAATGTTCTGGCAATTGATGGTGGTTCGAAAGAAGAAATCGATCGCAAGCTTCACAGCTTCATCAACACCATAAAAGGACGCAGATGTTGTCAACCTATACTGATAATTTCTTATGAAACCTTTCGTTTACATTCATCTATTCTTCATTCGGGAGAAATAGGTTTAGTTATTTGTGATGAGGGACATCGATTGAAAAATCAAGAAAATCAAACTTATTTAGCTTTGAATCAGATTCAAGCTAAGCGTCGTGTTTTGCTATCTGGTACACCAATCCAGAATGACCTACTTGAGTATTTCAGTTTGATTCAGTTTGTTTGTCCTGGACTGTTGGGCGATGCTCATTCATTTCGACGACATTTTGAGAATCCTATTTTGAGAGGACGAGATGCGGCTGCTACTGATGAAGATCACAAAATCGGTCAAGAACGTTTAAACGAATTGATTAGTTTAGTCAATCAAATAATGATCCGCCGAACTTCGAGTATATTGTCAAAATATTTACCGGTCAAAATTGAGCAAATTGTCTGCTGTGAACTGACACCGATGCAGAAAGAAATCTATAAAAGATTTTTGCAATCTAAAGCAGTTGTCAAAGCCATCCAAACAAACAATGATGACAATGAAAAATCGAATGCTAATAGTAATCGAGGCACCAACGCTTCCCTGATGGCTATCACATTTTTGAAAAAACTCTGTAACAGCCCTCAATTGGCTTATGACATGATCATTGAAAATCGGGACAAAATCACTAAAGGAAAAAATAGTTTTGATCTGGAGTTTTTGTTGGAGCATTATCCTTCTGATTTTGGGGCTATCAATAAAAGACAAGTAGTGGATTCGTTTCTTCTCTATTATTTATGTTAAACTTTGTTCTAAATTTGCAGGTGATTCCAGCTATATCTGGTAAACTCAAAGTTCTTGACACTCTATTAGCTTACATCAAAAATGAGACCAATGATAAAGTAGTTTTGGTGTCGAACTATACACAAACTTTGGATTTATTTGAAAGGCTATGCCGCCATCGAAGTTATAAATATGTCCGTTTAGATGGAACCATGTCGATAAAAAAACGCGGAAAAGTTGTTGAAAACTTTAATGATGCCTCAAGTTCGGATTTTATTTTTATGTTGAGCTCAAAAGCTGGCGGCTGTGGACTCAATTTAATTGGAGCGAATCGTCTAGTAATGTACGATCCTGATTGGAATCCAGCTAATGATGGCCAAGCCATGGCTCGGGTTTGGCGTGATGGACAACTGAAGAAATGTTTTATTTATCGTTTGTTATCCACTGGCAGTATCGAGGAGAAAATCTTTCAACGGCAAACTCACAAACGTGCTTTGAGCAGCTGTGTAGTCGATAACGAAGAAGAAGTTGAACGGCATTTCAGTTTGTCAGAACTCAAAGAATTGTTTCGACTAGAAGAAGGCACCAATAGTGATACTCACGACAAGTTAAACTGCAAAACTTGTATTGATGGCGTTCCAAGCAAAGAACCTAATCCGGATGCTGATTGTACTCGAGATTTGAAGGAATGGTATCATTGTTCAGACAAAAAGAATATTGTTGATCTCATTTTGAAAAATGTTTGGCAATTCGGCATCACTTATTGTATGCATCAAAAATCTCATGTTCAAAATTTCCCATGATCTCTTGTTCATCTGGTTTAACGAACTAAAATTCTAAATGCAAACTAATTGGAATCAGCTTTTTTTATTGAGTTTCAATTCAATTGGTTTGTTGATTGACTGTTGAAAAAGAAGAAAACCTTCTGTTTCAATTTTTAAACCGTTTATGTATGCTTGAACCTGGATCAAAGATCAATCGGAGCCTTGGGAAGACCACTCTGAAATCAATTGTTTCGAATCGATCGAGCATAGACGGTCCAAAGTTTCCCATCCTTTATTGGCAGTGACCAAAAGATATTCGTTATTTGGCTGTAAAGAGTAGGTATATGCACCCAAAGTCAACGATTGACATAAACGAGCTTTAACCGTGATCAATATCAACTCAATTTCTTGATCAGTCAGAGCAATCAAGCTTTTATAAGCACGTATTGCATGTTTTGGTGCAATCAAAACTGAATCCATCTCAGTGTCTAACAAAGTCAGGTAAGCTACAAAAATGGCCAAGTCAAAAAAACGCGGTCCATAAGTGATGTCACCAAAATCTATGAGTCCAGACACTTGATAGTTTTGGTGTTGATCAGCTTGAATCAAGATGTTTTGTTCGTTGAAATCCCCATGCAAGTAAGTCTGATCGAATTGATTGAGACAGGAAACGATTCGTTCTTGAAATTGATCGATGCAGCATCGAACTATCTGCTTTCGTTTGTTTTGCTCAATCAGAGATGATGTTTGTTGATCGATGAAATGCAGATAGTTGAGAATTTTTGGACAGTTTCCGATGTACCACAATGATGAATGCCTGTGTCGAATGAGTTCATTATCGAAATCTTTCAAAGCAGCATTGATCATAGCTAAATATCGCCCACATTGCTCTATCAACAAAGAACTAATCGATTTAAGTTGACCCAAAATTTTTCCAGGTACAAATCTCATCAATCTGATTGCATAAAGGTTTGAAGAATGAGTTTTTCCATTGTCAAGTGGCAAAAGCTGTCTCCAAACGTACTTTTGATCAACACAGTTCACCACTGGACACGGGACATTGAAATTTTTCCCAAATAAATGTTCAATCATCAAGTTTTGACTTTCGATCAAATTAATCTGATTACTTTCATCTGAATTGGTCAATTTTAAAGTGAACTCTCGGTTTTGATCATCTTTCAAATAATAGTTGCGATCATCATAGCTATTCAACTCTTTTATCTCAACCACATTGATTCGAAACAAAAGATGACAAATTTGAGAGATATTCTCGTTTGATAATGATGGTGGTTTTGTGGTCATGTTCTTCAACAACTTTGGTTTAGCTTCAATGTCTGAAAGCGCAAACCAACAATTGTATTTGGTGGAAATATTTTTTGATTGAAGGTCAATTCAATTCAAATAATCAATCATATGATTGTTTGAATGAATTTCTATTGGATAAGTTTTAATAAATCTAATCAGCATGAGATGGTGATTGATATAAATCTTGCTAGTTTTTTAGTACTTTAGAAGCGAAACGGGATGAAGAAAATTTAAATAAAACCTGCAAGCCTTATTTTTAGAAATTTTGCGAACTATTTCCTCGAATTATTTTTACATTTTACTACTGGTTTTCTACACTAGCTTAAAGTATGATTTAAACCTTCAGATCAGTGGCATCAATCAATAGAACTGTCAGGTGGTGTTGGTAGCTTGTTCGCTACTGAAAGTGAATTTATGTTGCTCCATTGTAAACTTCCGGCTATTTCCGATGATCTTTCTCAATTGATAAAAATTATTGGTTTAATACAATTAATCAAAATTGAAAAATAAATTTTCCTCTAGATTGCAAGAGCAATTAAATGAACTCCAACTCTACAGCTGCAAAAATTCAATTTCAATTTTTTTTGGAAAAAAATAATCAACTAATGAACAAAGAAACAAGCTCATTGAAAATTCAACAATGAAAAGAATTGATTGATTGATCGAGATTGATAGAATAATTTATTCTATTAATCTCGAATAAAAGCAAAACAAGGAAATAAAATCTCTGAAAAGATTTCTGAGTTGAATGAGTTCAATTAAAGTATTGCATTACAAAATGGTAAGTTTCTCTTCAGTGGACACTTTTCTATTTGAGGAAACAAATCTTTTTAAACACAGTTTTCTCTCAACAGAAGAAAGCTCGGTTTCTTCGGAAATCATTTCAAGCCGAGAAAGAAAAAGTTGAGATTGAAAAAAATCTATAAAGTACTTATGCAGAAGGTGATGTTAATTTAATTGGTGATTTACTGAACTTAAAAATGAACTGCTTCTTAAAAGTAAGTTTTTTCACTTCGATTAGAATTTACTAAGTTTGTTTTACTGTTCATTTCAAGTTTCTATTGGTTTTGGAGCTGGTGTTTGTTTTCAGTGCCCGCAATTTTGATTGCCAAGCTCGCCCGTACGAATTGAAGCCTGATCAGATTGAATCGCTTGAGCAAATAGAAAACGATCAACTTAATAAGTTGATTACCTATGGCGGAATAAAGCCAAAATCGACGGATGCCTCTGTCACTGAAAAGCTTAAAATCGTTGAGCCAGAATTGATTCACAGTGTTAACCAACCAGTTTCTTACGAAACACAACTTTTGACACTTCAATCCGGCAATAGAGCGAATTCTATTTCAAGCGAACCTCATTCGGTTTCGTACGATGAGCAGCCAGTTTCAGAAGCACCATCGCCTTTATTCTTGGTCTCTCCATTGCAGCCACTTTTTTTTCAAGTTTCAAAAACGAACAAATTATTACCACAATCGTTTGATTCGATTCAAAAAACTCCAGATATTGTTGAAAAAGACGTCTCATTAACTGAAACTGTCAACGAAGAAACATCGATTGACGATCATTACTTGGAAGAGCCCCACATACCAATTCCATTAAAAAGAAAATCGGATTTTTATGATGCAGAAGCAGTTCTCATTGATCCGATTAGAGACCGTTTTAGTGGACATGTTTCCAAATACCAATAAATTTTGAATCTCATTCTTTTCACTTCAACTTATAAATTAAAAGTCTTGTAATTTAATTTAGTTCGTTAACCTGACCTCAAAAATAGTTTTGATTGAGGAGAGACATCTGATGAGTATTTATCACAATAAAATAATTTAAAATTTGAGTCTTTTAATGAAAAGTATTGGTGAAAGTTTGAAATACTAAAATCGATCAATTCTGATCTGATCAACTAAATTTTTAGTTTTACTACTAATTCAAATTAAACTGATTGAAGTTTTTAAAAAAGATCCTTTAGAAACTAATAAAATTAGATTTTTTAAAAGATCTGATTTTAAATCAGCTTGTTGTGAAGCTAAGCAAGAAAAAGCAGGTTCAGTTTTAACTAGTTTTTCGATAATCATTTTTCATTGATCGATGATCTTTTTTCTTCAATCAATGAATCGATGGTTTCTAATAACATCAATGGTGATAGTAAATTGAATGACGTGATGATTTGAATGAGAGGTTTAAAATATCTAGAATCTCTATTAATTGAACACTTATCAATAATAGCTCTTCTCATAAACCAATACTCTATTTAAAACAGATTCCAAAGATCAAGTGCTAAATTGTCAATAAATTTAAAATTTCAATCAAAAAGTCTCAAGATGCATTCTAAATTTATATTTAGAATTGATAGACTTTTTGATTGATTCTACTAAAAATTTTTTAAATAATAAAGAACTTAGTCTCTTATAAAGTCTTGATAAAAACTTGAATTAGAAACTTTGAAAAAATATTCAATTCTAATTAAAAGTGAATGAGTTGAGTAGTCAATTTCAAACAATCGCAGAGTGATCGATTAAAATTTTCAAGTATTTTTTCTGTACTTGTTGCTTGGAAAAAGTTTTTCCAAAATTTATGGTTAAAGTATTCATCAAAAGCTGGAATTACAAGCGATTGCAAATGGATTTAAGATTTCTAGATTTAAGATCTTACAATTTGAAACCAAGTTCAAACCAAATCAATTCAAAGATGAAAAGAAAAATAACCTTGATCTTTCATTAAAGACAAAAATCAGGAGAATGTCTGATAAAGTGAGTGAGTGTTTTTCAAAATGATCGATTTCTGATAACAATTGATTAAGATGAGAATAACAATAATCGGGTGGCTAGTTATTAAAACTATAAAAAGCGAAAAAAATTGGCAAACTGTATGGTTTTAGTTGATTCAAGAATCATTAAGTCAAATTAAAAAATCAAAAAACAATGATGAAATTTCTAATCACTTTGGCTTTGCTTTTCGGTATGAGAATTATGAAGGATTTTTCTAGTTTAATTGTTATCGCTTTATTTCTAGCTGTTGCTTACGCCGCATGGACTCCGGAAAGTCTGAAACAAGAAATTCAAAAAATTGAAGGAGAAACCAAACAGCTAATCAAGAAACTGCAATCTCAAAACAAATCAACTCAAGCTCTTGATGTTGTATTGAAAGGATTGGACATGATCTATCAATCAATCGATAGCCACAAAAACGATCAAGATGCCTTGGATCATCTGGGTGGTGTTTTGAAAAAGATTGAAGAACAGATCAACAAGCAAAACAAACCGACACAATACAAAGCCGGTTGCCAATTGGTGTGCCACACTGGCGCTGAAGGAGAGTTCTTCAAACCAGGTTGCCAAGTTGAATGCCACACTGGTTAAACTCAACAAATTTTTTTTGATGCCAAAATTTTTCAAAATAAATAAAAACCCAATTTTTTCCTAAACTTGTTTTTTTTTTAATAAATAGCCTCAAAAAGAGAGAACCAAACAAAAATAAGAAGAAAAAAAAGAATTTTCATTAAGTTAGTTTCGAGAGTTTCTAGGTTTCTTGCATGCGAAAACAACTGCAAGCTCAATTCACAGAAGCAGTAGTTTTCTTTTATCGCTTTTGGCTGGTTTGATGAGTTTTATTGAAACAGTTGTAGGCTCTATTTCATGCCAATGAAATTTTGTAAAAAATAGTTTTCACAAAATTTTCAAATTGGTTAAAAACTAGAAAAAAGATAGAGCGATGATTGAACAATGAGATTTCTGAGACTTGAGAACATTGGGCCTATCATTATGTCAAATTCCAGTGATAGAACGCTCAAAGAGCTAAAAGGTTAAGCTCAATTATTTGATTGATAGTTAAAACAATTTTTTTAAGTTGAATAAACGATTTGAAAAATTATAATTATTTAAATGATTTAATTGATTTACTTATCAAAGATATTGAAATAAAAAAACTTGAGATTATTTTAAGAAAATAAGAGCCACTTGAATAAGAGCAAGTTTTTAATGCAAAGCTTCTCAGCTAACGACAGCCTTCAAATTTGATTAAAAAAAGCTCAATAAGTTCAGTATATTAAAATATATTTAAATATTACAAACTAGTAATGCCATTCCGTGATTTTTGCATTTGGCACTTGTAAAAATGGAAAAAAAATATTGTGGTTAAAATAAGTATACAACTCTTTATAAATATGTAGAATAAGTATATTTTGTCTAAGTAGGGTTTAACTAAAAAATGTAAATGTTTTTTTATCAGAGATTTTCAATTCAAACGATAATCGATTACGGTAAAATAGTTAATTTTTTTAATTGAAAAATAAGTTTGAGGGCTCTTCACTGGTTGATCAAATGACTTGCTTGAGTTTATCCAATTGAAAAGATTCCTATAAAAGTAGCCATTCAATTAAACTGCTTAAAACTTGAGGAAAGTTCGAATTAAAATTTTAATAAAATGAAATATTTGTTGGTTTTGAGTTTGATTGTTGGTAAGTTTGGTATTATTTAAATTGATTTTTAAAATTATACTTTGACCATGTTAACTGTTGTTTCAAATTTTAGCTGTTACCTGGGCCGCTTGGACGCCAGCTACTTTGAAGGCTAAAATTGAAGCCATCAAGAAAGAATGCGAAAAGGCTGTTGCTAAGTTGAAAGCTACAAGTGCAGAGTCAGTTCTCTTAGAGAACTTGATCCATGGAATGGATGCGCTCGAGAAAAAAGTGGACGATGAGAAAAATAATCCTATCATGTTAGAGGCTCTTGGTGAATTGTTGACCGTCATCGACGAAGAAGTCAAAGCCGAGCTAAAAAAGCTGAACATTCCGGTTCAAGAATCATACAAGCCAGGATGCCAATTGGTATGCCACACTGGCGCTAATGGGCAAGAGAACTACAAAGCAGGATGTGAAGTGAAATGTCATGTTGGTTAAACCAATAAGGAAATAGTTTTTAATTTGATAAAAATAAAATAAATAATAATTAATTTTAAAAGTGTTATAATTGTTGGTTGAACTTTAAGAAATGTTCTTTTATCTGATTAATATGGCTGTCAGAGGCCCATTGGAGCACTTTCAAGTTTAAAGTGAAATAGCAAGTGAACGATGGACTCACTGGATCGTTGTTGCGGAAATTTTTTTCTATAAAATGCATGTAGCTTTTGGTGATACCATTCTTTAGGTCTAACAATATTTGTTTAAATGATTCAAAGTCTTGTAGTATGTTTTCTTTGGTAATTTCTTTGAATTGTCCATTAGTTTTAACAAAACGAGTCAATTTTCTACTAGTGGATTGAATCTGCTCGTAAAACTGATCTAACTGAAAAGAGATTTGTGATTTAGCCTGTATTAAGTCATTCCATTCATCGATCCAAGTCAAATTGTTGAGTTTGTTTTGGTAACCAAGAAAGTTCAATGCCATCTCATAATGATATTTTATAAGATACTCGCAGGACATTGAAACATCGTACCATAGAAAATGATTCAACAAATCGTACCATGGCGCTTGAATGCGATTGATTTCGTGAAAAAAAGTTTGATTCGTTTTGAGATGATCGATATTAGTTTTAATCAAATTTAATGTTTCTTCGAACACAGTTTGGTTTTCTAAAGGATCATACCGATTTGGGTTATCTCGAATGATGATGATTCTTTCTTGAAGAAGTTTCATGTTCTCCTCATTTCCACAAAACTTCAAATTTCCTTGAAAGGTTGCATCTTTTGGATCACGTGTGAAATAAATTTTTTTGTCAATCAAAACTGTGGAGAAAAAGTTTTTGTTTGGTCTTTCAAAAAGTTTTTTAAAGAATTACCAGAGAATGTTTTTTTCCAGAATAAACACACCACAACCAACCAAATCAAGCAATATTTTCTCGAAAAAAAACTCGACATTTCTAGAAGTTGCCCTCTTTCGAATGCACCTTTCATCGGCCAGTGTAAATACGTTAGCGACCTTGGCTGATAACAGTAGTGATACGGTTTGAATGAAATATTTTAAACGAAGTTTAGGCGAACTGTTGATAAAGTTTGTGTAGATTTTCTCCGAAGAGACAGATAGGAAACACGAAAAGCAAGTTTTATCAAGCTTTCAATGGTATCATATTAAACTGAATTGTTTTTTTAAACTTCGATCTCGACCAAGTTTTCATTGAATTGAGGATTAAATAGGTTGAATCAAGCAAACCAGTTGAATGAATTAACGTTTTTTGGCTAAGAGTTCATCATCCTCTTGTTAAAGGGGTAGCATGAAAAAAACTAGAAATTAAAGCTCCAAATCGTTATGTAAAAAAATTTTTATTAAGAAAATTCAAATTAAATAAAACTGGAACTTTCTGAGTAATGGTTGTGATCGTGATTAGAGTTGTGGCCTTTTTTACAACTCAAATGATTATTGTTCTCATCGAATCGATGTTTTTTGCTGTTTGTCTTGTAAAAGAGAAGCTTCTCGTCTGGAGAAAGACTAGAAGATGGTTGGTGTTTTAGTTGGAAACAGCGACAAACAATGGTGATTAAGATTACTATTAAAATCAATTCAAACAAGAAAACTAGCATTATGCCAAATAGCGTCCAGAACACAGTAGACCAAAATTGATTGCATTCTGGTGATTGGGGACTGAATTCTGTGCAGTTGACACTTAGAGAATCTTCTAAAAAATAATTGAAATCTCCAAACAGTAGTCGATCTGATTGTTCGGTTTGATTGACACAAGCTTGATAACTTTTTTGTGCTAGTATTTCACTGATTTTCCACCAGACACAGCATCCAACTATTGGATGCTGAATCGCTTCAATGTTGATTACTTTTATTAGGCATTTGGCTCCATCGATCGCTTCCCAAACATCGGAAACTGAACTCAAACCAAAATCTCCTAGCGATGGAAGAAAAAAATATTGAAGGAGAAAAGTAAACCACAAAAGTTTTTTCAAATTCAAATGGAAACTTTGCTTTGTGTCAGACATGATTAGTAAAGAAGAGCTTAATCTCAAGCCAGGAATAAAATACAAATGAATACTCTAATAACATAATAAAGGTGTTTCAAGGGAAGACAAAAACTTTTCTCGTGAGGAAAGCATTTGTTTGTTTGCTGGAAAATTTTCTGAGAATCGGTGCGTGGCAAATAAACATTTTTATAGTTGCATTTCATTTCAACATTTCAATTCAGCAGGTAGAAGACAGGTTGATTTGATCACATGTTGCTTCTCTGTTTGTTCAATCTTTATTAGTCATCGCCATATGGAAAAAAATTTGCTGCTAAATATGAAGGGGGAAGGGGTTTAAGGGCAGTCAATCAACACAAATGCCCTGTCGCTTGTACATCATTATTTAGGTATCAAGTATTAGCAGCATAAGATTTTTTAAATTTTTTTAACACCAATTTATTTCAAGAAAATTTCTTTAAGAATAAAAAAAAATTGCATAAACTGGAGAATTTTGGAGAAAATCCGATATTTTCTCATCACTAAATAAATGGTGTTAATTTGGTGCATTTTATTTACTTGATTTAAAAAATTTATTTACAATTTAACTTTTTTGTTTTTAATAATTGAATTGACAGCTGAATTGAAAGAAGAATAACTCTCAAAAGTTTGGATCGTCAATTTTTTTTTTCAATGAAAAATTCTTTAGACAGGTTCATTTGACTATTTTGGAAAAGAATCCTCGACTCAATTCTAATAGCTTAATGTGTAGGTTTCTTTGAATTTCATTTAAAACAGATTTTTCTTTGTGTTTGTTTGTTTGGTTGATTGATTGATTGTTGGTTGATTGAATAAATTAAGGATGTTAACCAATCGATCACAAGTGAAAAAAAATTAACATTTGCAAGAAAAATGATTTGTTTGTTTGGATGAAGGACCTTGGAGAAGAGATTATTTGATTAAAGATAAGTTTAAAGATTGGTTGGTGTTTGGTCAAATTTTGCGAAAGTGGGCCATAAGGTAAGATAAAATCCTATTTGGCTCAACTTGGTTAGGTTGATGAAAAGAGCAAAGAAATTGAACCAAAAGTTTGAGCAGAAAATTCTAACAAAAGAAAACCGAATGCTGTTGAGATGTTGAACAATAAACTGAACTGATGATGATTCATGAATTTTATTTTACCTTGAAGAAAGCTTTAGAAATTGAAATGAGATTCATTATCAATTCATCTTTTTTTTCAAACTTGAAGCATGAAAGCATCAAGTTTATCTTTTAAGCATGAACACATCCACCCTAAAATGTGCGGTTCTCATCAGCCAAAGCTTTGTTTCGAGGGTGATCACTTTATGTTGATAAAAGTGAGTTTTAAGCTTAATTTCTTTTACCATTTCTTAGCTTAGTTTTTTCTCACATGGTGCTCTCATTTAAAAAACAAATCTTATATCGAGAACTTTGAAAATCTTTTTGAAACCTACTACTGAAGGATGAAAATTTTTAACCACTACAGTGGTGTTTTAACCACAAGTCGCAAGGCCATCACTAAACCTTCGCTTGGCAAAATCATAGTTAGTTGCCTCTGTTTTTATCTGATCACTAGTGGTACAATCACTTGAGCTGATCAAGAAAGAGAATTCATTTTCCAAACATCACTGTCAGTTGGTTAATAAAGTTTTTATGAAAATCTCAAATAATATCAAATAATTGATCAATCAATTGTTTGTCTCTAATAAAGAACCATAAAGAACCATTCAATTAAATAAATGAATTAAAATTTGGTCATGTTCTGCTCCAATAGTTATCGATGAGGCTAGCTTGCAGAAAGTTTCTTTCTTCTTCATTTTTTGTTGACCATCTGAAGTGAGCAAGTTTAGGATCAATCATCATGTTAGTGTAGAAGTTTTTCCCAAATTTATCGTTGTTTTGATTTGAAAAAGTAGCAAGAGACTGGTTTGATTGTTGTTGATAAGGAGAGTATTTTTGAAACACTTCACTTGGTTCTCTCCACCAATTTCTTCTTCTATTATTGAGAGAATATTCTGGATTGATGTTTTGTGTTTTTTCACGCCATTGATCTATCAGGTCGACTACCATATCGTGTGCATCACCTCGTAAATTAAACCAATTCATTTGTTTTTGATCGTTGCTAATGTGATGAAACAATCTTAGCGCATGATGACGCCAGTCACCGCTCTTGGGCCCAATCATTCCAAGTAAATGACGTCGAATGGTTTTCTTTTGATTAGGATCACAGAATTGCCTTTCTTCAATCAAATCATGCCATATTTCTGTCACAGCCGAGGGTACATGTCTTTTGACTTGAGTCAAAGGATCGATAAAATGTCTTTTTAGAGAATGCCAAATGAAATAATTTCGAATTCTGTTTAAGAAATGATGACATGGCCTGATTTGATCGCATTCTTCTTCCAATTTCTCAATTAGATAAATTTGAAAATTTCTCATAGAAGTGTTGACTTTTCGGTGAAATTTGTTGAGAAATTGATGAAAAACAAAATTATTAAAAAAAGTCCATTCTTTATACAAAATGAAAGCGATTAATTTTTTTTGCAGTTTAACATATAAGTTTTCTATCAATTGATAGTTTTTACTTTTTTTTATTAAGCTGATTTCCTTTTCCAATGTTTGTAAAAAAATTTCATCATCAATGGTCATAAATTCTCCGAAATGGCTCCACTTGTGTTTGAACTCATCTTTCAAACTTTGTAGCGCTTCAACACTCTGGTACTTCAAGTTGTCAATGATGTGAGTAAAAGACAATGCCTTCCAAGATGTATTGACAATGAATCGACGCAACTGTTGTCGATTCCATTGAACACTGAGCTTAATTGATCGAAGAACATTTTCTAGATCGAAATATAGTTCAATAGCCAAATTTTTTCTTGGAGATTTTCCACTATTATAACGCCATTCAAAGCTGGTTATATTGTTTTCCAAGTCTGAGCCCAAATTCATGTAATCAGTGTGAGTCTTACGATATTGATCCATGTTGGACAACATGTAGCCAATTGATTTTCTTGAAACATGCGTCATCATAGTAAAATTTATTTTTGATTCAGCTTGATTCGACGTTTTCATCGCCAAACAAAATGCTCGAATAAATTGATTTGATGAGTGTTGAGAAGGACTGTCTTTTACGAATTCTAAGTGTATGGTCATGTAATGGCTTTTTTCCAGAACTGTTTTGTTGGGTTTCAGCAGAATCAGTTGAAATTTAGCACAACTAATATTTTTTTCGTTTTCTAAAAATTTGAGGTAATTTTCAATCATACATTGTCGAGAGTTGAAATTGTAACGTATTTTTAATGTCTTGTTGATACTTTTTGAATAGATTGATTTTAAATGTAGATTTATGTTTTTCTCTTTATCGCTATCATTTTTTGAATAAATTTCAATTTCTAATAAGCAGCTTTTTTCACGAAATAAACGACACCGAATTTTTCTAGAACCTTCGTCTTGGGAGTCGATTTCATTTTGAAGTTTATAATGAACGTCTTTGCCCAAATAAAAATTAACAACAGAAGTCGAAAATCTTGTCTGGTTGTTCTGATACTGGTTGAGATAGGTCAAAGCAAACAACCGTTTCCCTTCACTGTCAACTTGAACTCCGGTGACATGCTGGTATTGCCACATTAGTTGAACCTCTAGGTCTTTTGTAAAATTTTTATTGGCTTCTTTCTTCAAATCAATTAGAATTTGTTCTAGTTTTCCTTCTTTGAAATTTCGAATGAAGCTTATTTCGCTAGTTGTTTGGTATTGGCCACTTGATTTTATTTGATAAACTATTTTGTGATTCGATTCGCTTCGTCCAACTTGAAGATCAATTTTTTCAATTCTATTTGCTGAAAGAACAGCTTGAGCTGACCAGTTTCTATTTGCATCAAACTCATTTTTCCAATTCACTTGGTATTCTTGGTTGTTCCATTTGAGAAAACCATCAATCAAATCACTATCGGCCAAGTGATGCGACACAATCAATATCTCAAGCTCGGGTTTTGCTAAACACTTTATTAAGCCATCTAACTTGAAATCTCGTCTCCACTGACCCAACCAATTCAAAGCAAGCTCAAATTTTTTTTCTTTTTTAAAAGAAACGTCAACTACAACGCGAGAGTTTTCTCCGTAAGCAGCTTCTATATCAATGGTGGGAATCAACTCCACAAATGAAACGATTTGAAACTTTTTATAAAGTTTTTTCATCAAATCAACGTTAACATCGAGTTGTCGACCATTCTCATTGTAAACGTTGATTTGCAATCTCGACTGAGCTCGATTCCATTGCACTTTGACTGTTTGCTGTGAATTAAAATCAATTTCCGACTGGAAAAAACTCTCTTTTTCGTTGTTTCGGCTTTCTAAAAGCAATTTCTTCTGTTTGGCTGAAAATTTACCAAAAAACAAATTGGCTTTTTGAAAGCATTGTCGGTGAGTGCAGTTGCTCTGAAATTCTATTCGATTATTAAGAAAATCAAAATCATAATCAGATTCTGTTCTCCATGTTAGCAATGTATTGTTTTCAAGTTTTATCTCACTTTTAATCAATTTGGTTGAACCACTTTTAATTTCTAGTTGAACTCGATTGATGCTGTTTTCAAAACGATGCTCTAATTTGAATATTTTTTTGTCTTTTTCATCATTTCTACTGTGATATTGTGCTTGAATTTGGTGATAAACTTTTAAAAAATTTTGACCAAAACTCAAATCAAATTTTGCTTCAAGTTTTTGCTCCTTTAAAAAAGTTTCCAATGTAGCTCGAACTTGGTGGTTTTGTTTGTTTGAAATGTTTGTTTCAAGATTTATTAGAATTTTCTTGTTACTACCATCCCATTGGCTGCACTGGAAGTGCAACTCTGGTTTTTTCAAGTCAATTTCAGCATAAATTTTTTGAGGAAATTTCTCAACATTAGACTCTAAATCAATGAGAATTTTTTGATTGATTCCAATATTCACATTACACCAAAGAAGATGAGAAGAGGCTTCTTCTTCAACAGTGATGTTATTGTTGATCAAACTTTTTCTTCTTCTTAGTAGCTGATTCAAATTGAATTGGAGAATAAACTGTTTTTGATTTAACTTGCCTTCAATACTTGTCACCAAATTTAGGGGTCTTATATCGAGATTAAGTGAAAACTTCTCTTTTAAATTCAAATCCAATTGACTTTCAATCGAGACAAATGTTTTTTTAGATTTTATAGTGTTTGATCTAATTTGAAGGGCTTGCGCTTTCTCATTCCATTCAGCCATTGTTTCATGTTTAATGTTTGCCAATCTTTCAAAAGTATTCAAATAGAGACTTAAAGTTTTAGCAACGCCATCTAATGAGATGTCGATGCTTCCAATCAGTATTGAGGGCCAATCAATATTGGCTTTTGTGAATTTGTTGCATCGATGATTGATTTGGATTGAGCATTCTCTTGTTTGATCTTGTTTGAAAACAGTACCTAAAGTAAACTGTTCGACATCATTGCGAACATAGTTCACTGTTCCATTCAACTTAAAGAACTCAGAGTAGAAATGAAGGAAAAGTTTTTGAAGCGATCCAAAAGAAGCTTCTACTCTATGCTGTTCATTTTTCAAAGTAATTGAAGCTGAAGAATCTTTTGCTCTGTTTTTTGCAAGAATTATTTTAAAATTGAGAATTTCTTTGCTTTGATAAACGGTTTGAGAATTAAGTTGCACAAGTCTTGTTTGCAAATCTTCCAAGATTTCTGTTTGGTGCTGAAAAATAGAGAAACGTTTGCTTTTTAAAATTAGCAAAATGCCTTTTCTTGGTTGGCCATCATCAAACAAATCTGAATTTCTCCATTCAAAATGCCAATCTTTTGTGGAGATGGTCAATTGATGTTGGAAGGTGTCATTGTTATTGTCAAGGTGTTGCTTTGTGGAGTTTCGATGATAATCAACGTGAAAAACGTTTTTATTTTGCCAATGAGTTTTCAGTTCAAAATCAATCAATCGACCGATTTTCAAAAGAAATTTATTCTCATCAGTTATTGATTGCCATCTTAAAAAAAAATTGGAATGGATTTTTCTAAAATAATTTCGATGATAAAATTTCACTTCGTTTAATTGTTCACCATCAACGATTTGAAAAGAGAAGATTTGATTGTTCTCAATTTCCAAATGGAATGATTTTTTCTTGGGCTCTAGTCGACTGCTTATTTTTAGTACAGAACTGTCAGATTTTTTTTTGATAAAATCTATGTTGAAAATGTTGTTTTCTGAATCAAGATTGGCTGATGCAGAATAGAAACCAAAGTTTTTCAAATGATTTACCTCTATCTTGAATGAAATCAAATTTTGAGAAGTGGAAGAATATTTTTTGAATGCTTCCAAAAGATTAATCATTTCTAGATCGATTTCTAATCTAGATGATGAATTGAGATAAACCTTGAAGCTTTGTAAGCGTTTCAAGCTTTTTATTTCAAAAATTTTTGATTTTAAACCAATTAGTTGAACAGTTTCAAATGAAAACTCATAATCAAACCAGTTTGAGTTTTGAGGAAGAACAATAGAACTTTCATATTGATAAAGTTGACTTTTGGCCAGAAAATGGCATTTCGACTGATGTAGTAGCTTGTATTCAATTTCACTCTCCAGTTCTATCACATCAGAGATCAAAAGTTGGATTTGAGCATTTTTCTCTTTGGGCTGGATTTTCGCTTGGAGTTTGAACATTTGATCAGCTTCGCGTTTGAAAAGCGAATTAATCGAAATAGTTTCTAAATGATTTTTTGAAAAAATGAATTGGTGTGCAAAGTGTCCATATAGTGGACTGTCTCCAAAAATATCGTGTTCAAACTTTCGACAATTTTTGATGAGATTCCAAATAAAGCCAGTGTGAAAATTTTGAATAGTTTGAGTTGCAGTGTGTTGGTTGTTGGATTGGTAAATGTAGCTAATTTGCATGAGTTTTAGAAATGGAGTGTCTTTCTTCAAAAAATCATTTGATTTCGAATGAAATTGAATTTTGCTTTTTCCTTGAAAAGTGTCATCCTGTGTTTGTTCAATTTTTTCCTTATAACTCAACTGATAAAGATGGTCAAAAAAATGAACAACACCGTTGATTTGAAGAGAAAATCGATTCTGTGATGCTACTTCAAACGCTAACTGACTGTCTAAAATGTTTTCATTCAGCACGGGATTGTTGATCTTCAAATCAAAATCAACCTTTCGGACTGCTTGATCACTCAAAGTGAAATCAATTGAATTGATTAAAGAATAGTTTATTGATAAAGGAATCGCATTCATTTGAACTTTAGTTTGGTATTTGACTAGTTGGTTAGTTGATTGTCGGGCACCGCTATTTATCCGAGTCGAATGAATTAAGCTTATTTGCTTTTTCAAATCAGGTCCACAAAAGATAGAAAACTCTTGGAAAAATTCTTTGGATTCTATGAGTTTGAAGTTGTAGACTAGTTGGTTGTTGATTTGAGGAAATTGGCTGGATTTCAGAGACCAATGAACAGACTCTTTTTTGAAAGGATCTTTTCGAAAAAAAAATCCCGACTGTTGAACATTCAAATTGAAGCTTTCTACAGATTGATCAATGCTTTGATCTGACCAAAATCGATTGTATTTGATTTGGCTATTTATTCTGATTGATCCAGTTTTTTGGTTTTTCATCAGCTCAGCTTGAGCTTGAGCAAAGAAATTTAAGAAACTCATTTCTATAGATGCAGAAAGCTGAGAGTTTTCATATTGAATGAAAAGACCCTCTAAAATAGATTTCTCTTGCCAATTCAATTTGAAATGCAGATTTTTGCTAAGTTGTTCAAACCATACTTCTCCACTGCTTCTATAAACTTGATCATCAAAACCTGGCCCAACTTCAATGTTTAGCTTCATTTTCAAATCTTCTTTTTTCTTTGACTTGATGAAAAAATCAGTTTCAAGCCAGAAAAGTTTTCTTTTCTGCATTTCATCCATCAATTCGATTTGCAAGAACTTTTCATTGAAATCATTTCTCGATTGGACTTTGCCAATATATTTTTTTCTTGGTGTCGACAATTTGAGCTGAATCAAAAATTTATTTGAAAGATTTTGCGGCGAATTCACAATTACAGATTCCAATCGATAATGTTGTGGAGCAAAAGAATTTAAAACTGTCACACCAGCAGTCAAGTTGTTGTTTCCACCGAAAGTTTTGGTGATGGGAAGCTCAAAAAAAAATTCTAAACCCTCAGCATTGGCATTTCTTTTGATCAATCTTGTTTCGTAGAAAAAAATCTTTCCATTCTTTTTGTGGAGAGATTTGAAAATTTTCTCTAAATCGGTTTGTTTGGTGCAAAGTGTGAATCCTGTTAATTGTTCCATCCATTGCATGCATTCCTCTCCACCATCATCAAAAAATTTATTTTGCTCGACGATTGATGAAACAACATCGTTGCTAAAAATGTTTGATTTGTGAGTAGGGCCTTCTTGTCTGAGCTCCGTTTCAGTTCGCAAAATGATTTGCTGCTGTTCTGGCAGCAAAAATTTGACCCGAAACTTTTTGTTCTGGTCAAATTCGGTTTTGAGACGAACAGCGGGAGCGCTGATAAGTCTATTAACTAATTGAATTTTCTTAGAGACTAGTTGATTATGAGACAGTGTCAGTGTCGTTTCTGCTACCAAAGTTGGTTTCAACTGAAAATCCAATGCTTTATTTGATTGCCATTTTGATTGATTGAAAAATTCAACATCCAATGAGGCAATGATTGTTGATTTCAATTCAAAATAAACTAAAGCTCCGGTTGAAGTTAAAAGTGGAACTTTTCGATTGAAAGGTACCAGCACTACAGTTTCATCAATTTGGGTTTTTTTATTCCATCTGTTGAGGAGGCTTTGCCAAACTTGTTCATTGTATGGTGTGATCTCCTTGCTATCGAAGAAGAAAACTGTTTTTCCATTAAGATTCACTGAAACTTGAAGCTGAAAGCTTGCTTTGTTTTGTTGCTGTTCCATCTTGATGGAGTGAAAGAAGTTTTCAAAAAACTTGAATTTTTCTGTTTTGAAGTTGGTGTTGAGCTGTTTGATAAAAGTGTTGAACGAGTGTTCTAAACCTATTTGACGAACAGTCAATTCAAACACAGAAATTTGGCTATTGGCAATTGGCATGGTCACGTTCAAAGTGAAAATACGAGGAACTCGAGATTCTTTGGCCATATACACATCACTCTCGACCACTGTTCCGATCAAAGTTTTCGGATTGAGATGACTCCATTCGTAGTTTCGCGACAACCAAACATTAGTGAAAGAGCTTGGCTCGGGAAACAGAGGTGAATCTTTCGGTAGCAATGAACGTTTATCAATGTCTTGAGTTGAGCGAAGATTTTTTTGATGTGAAGTTACGTAATTGAAAATATCTCTATTCCATTCTTGTTCTTCGTTTGTGATGAGCAGGATTTTTTCCAATTCATCGACGCTCACTCGGTTGTGAACTAACGTTCTGTAAGCAATTATTCGGATTTCATTTTTTTCTGAGCGATCTTTAAAAAGTTTCATCATCTTCTTTCGATTGATGATGGAAAGAGGGATTGTTTGTAGCGATTTAATGGCCACAAACCGAACCATGTCGGAATTTTTTCGCTCAACACCAATCGAGACAACTAGGTCTTGCTCAGGAACAATGTTTTGAGGAGAAACGTTCTCCAGTGCTTTCAAATATCTTATAATGGTGGCTTCTTGTTGGAAATTTTCTTCCTCATTCATCTCTCTTCTCTTTGAAAGTTTCTCGACAATGATTTTATAGATTTTTTCTAGAAAATCGTCTATTTGGTTGTCAAAACTTTGTTTCGATTGTTTGACTAGAGCTGAAACCGAGAGAACAACTTGATCATCATCAATTTGTTGCAATAAACCTGGTAAAAAATCTTTCACAGCTTCAAAGTCGGGCTCAGTGGCCAAAGCTAGCAGACTAGCCAAGTAACGAGCTCGAGATAGAGAAGTTGCATTTTTCGCATTTCTTATTAGCTCATTGTGAATGATTGGTGCTGTATTAGCGTTGAAAACAGAAGCAGCAGTATCGACAAAAATGTCGTGCACTTTTTTCGCTTGGCCATCACAAATGGCTTTTGGCTTTTCAACAATGGTTGACCAAACAAGCTGAATATCTTTCTCTGTGGCGCGTTGCAGAAGATGAGCTAGAAGGTCAGCATGCTTGAGCGTGTCAATTCCTATGCGGTTCCCGTTTTTCCCAACATCTTCACAAATCAAGCTCAACAGGTTTTTCAGTTCGACTTGGCTTAATTCTGGTCCTGTCAAATGCTTCAATGGTTGGAGCAATAAAGGCCAAGACATTTTCAACTTGTTTGCGGACCATTTTTGATCAGCTACGTAAGTTTTACTGTTATTAAGTTGCACAACTGATTCTAAAGTCAATTCAACTTGTGAAACGAGATCAATGATGAAATTGGAAATTTTTGTTTGCAATGTTCGCACTGTTTCACAGCTAGTGGCTTCAATAGCTAGCTCTTTGCTGATAGTCTGTAGACATTGACTGGTAGCGTTTAAAGGTTTTCCAAGCAATGAATCCAACGAACTCGATTCTTCATCTTCAGAATTGGTGCAACTTTTGAGGTCTTTTCTTTTGGTCAAAGTGATTGTGGTGGGTTGCCGTTTTTTGACTGTGTACTCTGTTTGGCAATCTCCATGATAATCACTTTCTATCACCTGAGAATAAAGAATTGGTTAGAGGAGAAAAGTTTTTCAAAGTTTTTTTTTACATTGGCGTAATCATCATGAAAAATTGATGGATTTGTTTGCAATGAAGAGAGAAGACTTTTTTTAATGTTCAATACAAACGGTTCCTCTTCAAAGTTTTCTTGAGCAGAAGAAATGCAAACATTGGTTATGATACCATTTTGGTAGCCAAACAAAACTGGCTGTCTAAGTTGTTCAACAAATCGAACAATCTCTTCGTCTGTTTGCTCTGATTGTTGAGAAGAGTTTTTGAAATTGAGTTCTATATCGCTCAAATGCATCAATAGTTGACACCAGTTTTCTCTTGAAACAGATATCCGAGCTTTTGCCTTGATTTCAAGCAAATTCTCTTCGATCAAGCTTTCTTGGTTGTTGATTCGAGTGGCAACTTTATTAATCGATTTCACATTATAAATGTAACTTTTGCCAGTTTCAAAATTTATTCCTTCGTCTTTTCTTGGTGATTCAGCAAAGTGACACCAATGAACGCACTCTGACTTTTGGTATGCATTGAAGGCTATTCATTTAGAAAAAATTCCCATTAATCATCACTCATCAGTGATCGAGAGTTTTAAAATTTCTCTGAAAGTTTCTCTCTTTCTTGATTTACCTTGAACGTTGAACGCAAAAGTCAACAAAAGCCACAAAACTGGCTTCATTTGGTTGTTCGAAAAACTTTCTTAAAAAAAAAAAACCAAAGACAAAAAACTAAAACCAGTAAAAGCTGTCTACTTTGGTTTGAAGTGTGGGCTTGTTTTTATATGTTCTGCAAGTGTTTAGTGTTGGAATGTGTGTTGATGGTAATTCTATGATCATTGATCTACTGAGAAAACTGATTATACCACACATATTATCAATAGAATAAAAAGTTTCTGCTCTGTCAAAAAGTCTTAATCTTAATTTCATAACTAGAAAATTAGCTGAAAGATCCTTTCAGTATGCTAAATAAGCAACAATTTTTTCATGATGGATTTGTTTGCTTGCTTAAAGAAATTTTTTTTCTGATTGTGAGCTTTTTGAATGTGTGATAAATGTTTTGCTCAAGCATATTGAAAGTAAATTAAGAGAAAAAGCTGCATAGACATTAATTGGTCAAGTGCATTTTCTGCTGACTTTGCCTTGAAAAAAATTGAAACTTTTTTTCTCAAACCTAACACAATGATGTGCTTGATAATCATTTGAAGTGAATAGCTAAAATAAATTGAATAGCCAGGTATTTGAGGTATTTTGAAGAATAATTTGGTTTTCTTTAATTGGAGTTGGTTTTAAATTGAAAAAAAACTATTCAATTAGGTTAGTGAAGAAAAATAAAAAACCCAAAAGAAGCATTCTCGATAATTTTGATTTCGGTTGGTCGATCAATTGATCGGTTTGTCTCTGAACCTCTTCTTGCTTTGATGTGGTAGGCAAAATAGCTTTCTTCCACCACTACCATAAAAATGCCAAAGGCAGTATTGATTTGTTTTGTTCACAAATCACAAAAATCTTCTTGATGATTGATCTTTGAAACTTTGAGCATCAAGAACAGCGATACATTGGAGCATTGAGTTGCTGTTTTTGTTGTTGTTGTTGTTGATTGATTTGTTCAATATTGATATGTGATAAGTGGAATGCTAAGATAACAGAACAAAACATAAAAAACAGGTTTCAAAAGTGGAGAAGAAAGAGCTCTTAGTAGATGTACCCTTAGTGTGATTGTGAAATAAGGTTTTTTTCTAATGCGTGCTCAACCAAACTGATGAGATTTTTTAGAAAACTCAATTACTCAATGAACATTTTAAAAAATTAACAGTGCTTCTTCAATCCAAAAACCACGGCGAATCAAGGAATCGAGAAAATAATTCTGTCTTCCTCCTCTTCACCACAAAATTTTAATAGAAAAAAAGCGCTAAGCGAAGTGTTCAATTGTCGTGATGCAACAAGAGAAAACAATATGCGGCCGATCAAAGTGTCGCTGTTAGTTTCATTGCTCTTCATGTTGATAATCCTATTGATCCTATTCATCTCGTTTGGCACCTCAACAAGTTTGCTTGGTGTCAGGTAAAAGCCATTCTGAAACCTATCGATTAATTGATTGATTGAGTTAATGTTTTGTCTCTGAACTCGCAGAGCTCCTGATTTACAAGTCAAATTCGATGAGAATAGTTTGAACAGAAGCAAACCATGGAAATCCCAGGAGAAACATGACATCATCATTCAATCATCATCATCATCGATCAATTTAAAGTCTGATGATTTTAAGGCGAAAAAGGCAACGTCAACTACAACTATTTTTTCATGGCAGAGATACCTCGAAACGACAACACAAACCAATAACCAAGAGGATGATGATGATGATGATCGGCTTGTTTTCTCATCACCGGCTATTCTTCAGCGAAGTGCAGCCATTGAATTTGGTGAGTCAAAATTCAATTCACCAAGCTTTTTGGGAAAAAGTGAACCACCAGAAACAAATAACAATAATCAGAAAGAAGATTTCAAGAAAAAATTTCGAGAACTATTCGCTCAAAAGTTGAATAAAAATGAGAAAACTCTGAAAAAAGCGGAAAATAATAAACAATCGTCTCATGTTCCAAAACTAAAGAAGGAGACTCTTCAAAAAATCAGTGCTCTCTCCGATAACCCGGAGAACAATTTGAACAAAACTTCTTTATTATTTGAAGAAACGAGTAGTGGTGAAACATTGTTTGGATCAGAAATGAATGCAGAGAATTTTCCCATCTCAAAAAAAAAGTTGAGCCAACAGGATTTGAATGGAGGAGTTTTAGAGCAACATTCATCGAGTTCAGCCAAAGCTTCTTCATTGATCTTGATGATGATGCCAAGCACCACAACAAAGGCAACCATTTCACTTCATAACCAAACTCAACCATTGAATTTGAGTTTATCCTCGCAGCATATTGCTCAATTGTTTGGAGAACTCAACCAGCGCAGCTCGCGTCAACCAAGTTTCAGTAATGGCAGTTGCGGGAACAGTTTAGTAACCATCTCGAATAACTATGAAATATCCTCACCTAACTACCCGGATCGATATCCGCCAAACAGTCATTGTGTTTGGCACATTCAAGCACAAGGCAATCAACGATTGAAAATTCAAATCTTCAAACTGAGCATCGAGCACGATCGTTTTTGTCGATTCGATTACCTCGATGTTAAAGGTAAGGCAAGATAATGTGTCGATTAAAATTCTTAGTTCACCTTGTCAGGAGTGCATCAAGAGAATGAACAAAACAAACGAACCAAGCGATTCTGTGGCAACTATCTAAAAGGAGAAGATTTTGAAATTGGTTCCAATCGAACGACAATCGAGTTTAAATCTGACGCTTTTAATGAATATTCTGGCTTCCATTTGCGTGTGATCGCCGAAACTCAAGACTGTGTTCGAAGTGTGTTTGTCTACAATTGGACTCATGTCATCTCTCCCAAGTATCCCGATTCTTACGATGATTCGAAAAACTGCTGGACTTTGGTTCAAACTAAAGTTGATCATCGATTGTTGGTGATTTTTGAAGATCTTCGTTTGGAGCCAGACATTAATTGCAACTTTGATTTTGTCGAAATCTATGATTCGGCTGAGGCGCTAGCAGAGAAATCATTGGGAAAGTTTTGCGATTTGCCAAAAGAATCTAAACTTTCGATACAATCTAGCCAAGACTCTATGTTGTTTCATTTTCATTCGGACAATTTTTTGGTTCTGCGCGGCTACAAAGCTCGAGTAGTAGCCTTAAGGCAAGACGTTAGCATTGCCAACTATTTGAACTGTGATTGGAATGCAAATTGGCAGAACATGACCATTACTAGTCCATTCTATCCGAAAAGATATCCATCCGGAACTGAATGCGAAACCTCCATCTCAGCTTCTCTGCCAACAGAACGAATCATCATATTTTTTGATTGGATTGATTTAACCGATTTAAACGCCTTCAACAATGAGGCGAAAAACTCGATGAACCTCAACCAATTCAAATTGAATTGCACCTTAGACCGATTAGAAATTTATGAGATGATCAACGATACTGAACCTTCAAATGTGTTCTGTGGATATCGTAGTCAGCCTTTCAAGTATGTCTCCAAGACTAATAGTATTCGTCTAGTGTTTCGAGCAATCTCTTCAAAACAATCATTCAACCCTCGAAAACATCAATCGAATCGGTCAAGAATTTTCTCCAATCAAGAAACAAGTCTGGTCAATAGTGATGATGATGATGATGATGAAAAACTCAATCAAATTGGCTTCTCTGCCAGATTTACATTCATTACAGTAAAAAACTCTACCGATTCTCAAGATCGATTCAAATCCCGAATCAATCATGACATGAGAATCAATCAAATAAGAAACGACCCATCTCAGATCGCTAATTCGAATCATTTTTTGCCATCAGCAAGAGAGAATCAGTCCGACGACTGGCATCGTTCATTTTCCTTTCGACGCCCTCAAAACGCTTCGGTACGTGCCGGTTCGTCGCATATTTTGTTTTGTGAAATGAATCACCAATACAACAATAGCGGAGGTGGAGGAGCAATAATTTGGTTCAAAGGCGACAGAGAAGTACATGATGGAGTTTCCTCAGACGGCTCCTCTCTTCTAATACGACAATTCAACCAACAATCAGTTGGACGATACATTTGTGTTCACGGAGATTATTCGGCCGACGCTTGGTTGACTCTAAAAAATGACAACCAATGGTGCAAAAGTGGTGATGTTCTGTTTCGTGAGCGACCCAAAGACCAGTTCACCAGTGAAGGTGAATTCGTCATGTTACATTGTAGCGCAACCTTAGCTGATTCGCAGGAAGATGTCGAAATCAGTTGGGAGCGTTTGCCATTACATTTCGAGGAGAACAGCGACCAGGAATATCAGTATGAAAAACAACAAGAAAGCATCTCCAAGCCAGTAATCTACGACTCACGTACCAAAAAACTAAGTCGAGGTGATTTACTCTTTGATCGAGTTTTATTTCAAGATTCTGGTTACTATTTCTGTGTGGTTCGTGGTATGAAAAAACAGAACAAGCTTTCCATTTTGCACAATCAAACCGATCATGATGATAAAGAAGAAGAATGTGTTTGGAAATCAGCGGCACGAGTTCAGGTTCATCAGCGTGTTGATGTTGCTCAGTACTGTGGCCGGACGATAGCTAATCAAGCTAAAAAAAAAGCTCATGATATGTCGGATGTTGGAAAGATCATTGGCGGAACAGAGGCTCAACCAGGAGAGTTTCCATGGATGGTGATGTTCTGGGATGAGAAACGTCATGTCTTTTGCGGAGGAGTGAGTGGAAATGTACTTTTTTTCAGTTGATCTCTAATTCTATGAAACAAACTCTCTTGAAACAGGCTCTCTTGAATGAACGATGGGTGGTAACAGCGGCTCACTGCTTCACGGATATCATTGATGAGTCAACGGTGTTTGTCAAACTTGGCAAATACGATCAAACTGAAACAGAATCGACCGAAGTAATCACCAAGATTCATCACATTATAAAACATCCGCATTTCTCAAACGAGACATTCGACAATGACATTGCTTTAGTAAAATTGGCAACACACATTCAATTCACTGACCATATTTTACCGATCTGCTTGTCAACATCATCCGAACAAGTTCAGCAGATGAATTCAATATTTTTCACTAAAGATGATCCCAATGACTTAGAAACTCAGTTCGGCTATGTCACAGGATGGGGACGTCTCAAAGAGAACGGACCGCTGCCCCGATACTTGCACAAAATTCGATTGCCAATCGTTGATAAAGTAAAATGCCACCATTCGACATCATTCAAAGTGACAGAGAACATGTTCTGTGCCGGTTACGGTAAAGAGATTGTTGGCGATGCTTGTAAAGGAGACTCTGGCGGGCCTTTTGTCGTCATGTTTCGCTCGCACTGGAGCTTGTTGGGTATCGTTTCTTGGGGTGAAGGATGCGGTCGGCCTGAAAAATTTGGATATTACACTAGAGTGAATAACTATGATAATTGGATTCGAAGGCTCACCACCCTCAACTAATTGAAAGAAAGGCCGACCAAAGGAAAACTACTCTACTTAATTTTTTGAGAAAATAAAAATTTGCTTGATTGAGGATTCATCAATCAGTTTCAAGAAAGTGGAGGTATCAAATCAATAAATTCATGTTTGGTTGAAAGTTTTCTAAAGTTTTACCCTCTCCAACTGGCATCATCAATGATTGATTGAATGTTTTGACACTTAATTGATTGATCAATAGAATACAGTTGACTCGACTTGGAATTTGATTCGCCATCTAACATTCTAAAAACAAAGCATTGCCCTCCTGTAACAGGAATAGTTTGGTTTGCTTGAATCTTTCTCTCTCATCAACATCCAATTGACTCTCAATTCAGCTTGTGGCCTTCTTGAATCCATGATACAGATCCACCCGATTGATTTTTGGCTTTGTGGAAAGTGTTATTTTCTTTGATAAAAGTGAAAAATAGTGAATGATGATAAGGAATTCTACTGGTTACCTGATAAAATGGTTAACTGATGTACTATGTGTTCCATATTAAAAATCATTCAATTGAATGAAAAAACTCAAAGAAATGAGTTTCAAATTCAGTTTTTGAAAATGAAATTATAGAAGAAAATTTTTTAATTAATTTTTATTTCAATCAAAAAAAATAAAGCTTAGTAAATAATTGATGTAAAAACTTGAAAGCAAGCTAGCAAGCCATGATCACCGAACACCTTGTATGTCAATTCAGGTTGAACCTGAAGAGAAAGAGAGAAAAAATTGAAAAATTTACAATTTGAGAGAAATTTGATTCATTTACATTGGGTGTGGATGAGGGTACTGTCCAATTCATATTGAGAATGTATTCTTCACCCTTCACTATGGGGCATTTAACAAACCCAGCTTGGCAAGCATCCTTTTGAATATTGGGAAAATCCAGTTTGAAACCATTGATATCAATAATCAGTTTCAAATCGGCAATTTTAGAGTTTTGATTGGCAATGAAATCGAGTTCCAAAATGAAAACTTTCCCTTTGTGAACTTGACAGACTTTCTCCTTCAATTGGCATCCGCTCAAAACAACCGCTTTCACTTCATGATGGTGACAATCTTTGAATTGAATGTTCGAGACCAAACCAGTGGCTTTAGATAAATCACCAAAACTGACCACCAACAACACTACAAAACAAGCTGCTTTCATTGTCATTAAACGCACTTTTTTTTAAAAAATTTAGATTAAATTAAATCAAATTTATTTACCAAATAAATATTTGTCAATTATTGATTGATTACCAGCAAAATTCTTTTTTATTAAGATTGCCCTTGATTTGACTAATCTACTTTCATTGTAATAATTGTTGAATGCACTTCAAACGATCTCATTCAAAATTATCATAAAAGTAATAAAGAATGATCAATCAACAGAAGTGGAAACTTAATCAATTTACAAAAGTTACTTTCTAAATATTTTTGCACCTTTAAACCGCCAAAGACTAAACTTAATTTAACTAGACTAGATTTGACCAGCATAGACCATCATAGCCTTATATGAGATTCACAGCCGCGAATGTGTTAACAACTGAATCAAAATAAGCTGTATTTTTACTTTTAAACGATAGATGTCCACATGAGGGCTGATTTAATGACAGAACGTTATTACTATTAGAGAATAAAATTTTTGATAAAAACTCTATTGTCTAGGAGATGCTAATTAACAATTGAAAGAAAATTTAAATTCATTCAATTAAAGAACCAATTAAAGATTTTCAGAAGAAAATTTGAATAGAGATTTGCTCTAAATCTTTTCTTTAATCGAATAATTCACCAAAAAATCAACGTTTGACCAAGAAGCAAGAAGAATTTTTTTTGTCGGATTATTTTCCCTAGAAGGTGGAATAAAGCAATGCTTTTATTGGTCTAATCTTTTAAGTGCCAAGCAGCATATGAAATGGAATGTTGCCAGGTGTCGTTTTGTCTCAGAGAATAATAAATATTCTAGAAACTTTTTATTTGTTCAAAGCTTGAAGAATGCTGGCAATTGATTAAGATGATTTCAATTAGATTAGCATTATTTATGAAACCATGAAAATTTCCAATGCAAAGAAGCTTTAATGGCAAGAGAATGATGAATGAATGAATGGTGAATTAAATATTTATGACAACAACAACAACCACAAGCAGCCAAACATAAAAAAATTCTCTCGCTTGAGCAAACAAGGAAAAAAAATTTTGACATGAAAAGAATTTTTAAAATTGATAAATTTTTAATCTAAATTAAAATTCAATGTCCAATCGGTTTGATTGGGCTCAAAACACTCAAACATGTCTGGCTGTCCAAAATGGAAGTGACACTTTCAATGACAATTGAATTGAATGACCCTCATCTAGTAAGATCTAGATGATCAGATAAGATTAGTGCGCTTTTATGACATTGAAGCAAGTGACATTGGCTCCTATACAGCACCTAGGTGCCAGAAATAGGAAAAAAAATCCTCCAATCATTACTTGATCTATATACCAATGGTTTTAGTTGGTTTGATGTGCGTGCTGAGCCCTAGTCTAACACCAACTGACACTAATTCAACATGAATTCTATTTGACTATAATTTTTAAGAACCGGGAAATTTTCTAGTGCTGTTTACTGTTGTCGTTGCTGTTTTCATTGTGTTTGATTTGAAAGTGTTGGTTTGAAAGTGAAATGTTAATCTTAATGGGAGGAATGGTTAAATTGTATCAAGTACATTTGACATACAACCAAAATTAAGCAGAGTAGCGCGTTTGACCTCTATGCTGAAGTGGTGGTTTCTTCAACAAAAACAAAAAGAATCCATACTAGCGGCATCGAACCAACATTGGAATCCAGAATTGGCGCACGCGCCCATCAACCTTCAACAATGGTTAGTCTATTTTGGTTGTTTGGCGCGCATTGTCGATCTTTTTTTCATTCCACCAATGATGAGAATGCGATGCAACTCTTTGTCAGTCGTCTTTTCTTTTGTCAGACTCGACTTGATCAAATTGACACTAAACCAAATTTGAGCTAAACTGAGCCAAACTAGCCGTGCTTGAAGATGTTAGTGTTTTTGTGTTTGTTCGGACAATCCTCAAATCATTCATCATGATTTCATCTGATCATCATCTCATCTGATCCAATAAACTTGTATGTTCCTTTTCTATGTTCATAAGTTTCAAGAGTTTCCTTTCAAGTATTTTCTAGTTTTACAACCATAGAAATAATGAAAACTCAATTAAAATTTAAATAATTTAATTTAGAATTCTTGTTGAATTCGAGTGAGTCTGCTCACACTGCATCATCTTCGTAGATTTGATTTCATTCTATTTTTATTCCATTCTATTCTATTCAAATTGATTCAGTATTTTTCACAAGACTATCTATTTGGCCCAGAGAGAAAAAAATCCAATGTTTTTGGTTCGAAAACAACAACAACAATATTCTTTTAATCAGCTTATCGAGAAAAGTTTTATTGTTTTAACGTGTGTGTGTGTGTGTGTGTGTGTGTGTTTGAGCTCCACAATAATCTTTTTGTTCTAAATTAAAGCCTGAAACCAATTTAGATTAGGTTGAGGTTTTTTTTCAAATTAAAAACTTGAATCGAACTCAATGTCTCTTGATTACCTAAATGATTGCTTGATGTGAATATCCGAGAGAAAATTTTAAAAATAGATAAATTCATCAAAAAAGATTATTCAATTTCCTTGTTTTCTCAACCCAGATCGAAAACTTGGGTTGACCAATTCAAAAACTGCTGAACTTTCTTAAAATCAGTCAAATATGATTACGAAATCAAGATACTCTATTTCACAAACATCTAGTTTAGAAAAAATTTATCTTTTGATGAATATTTATGCTAATTTCGATTTTTTCTTTTGAGCATCATTTATCTCTAATCGGACGTTTCAAAGTCAAAAAGCTTTTTCTAATAAAGAAATCTAACAGAATCAATTCTTGAATGAGTACGTTCACTAGGATTCAGTTGCTTCTTGCTTAGCTCTATTTATTCAAATGAATAAAATGAAAGTTAGCTTTGAAATTAGGATTGACTTTTAAAGGAAAATCTAATAATATTCTCTAATAGAATTCAATTCAAAAATTGTAACGCTTTTTAGCGCAAATTTTAATTGCATTTTCTAAATTGAATCAACTTATTTTTTTGAAACTCTTTTTCCAAACACTGTTGGTTGGCTTGATTTAGTTCTTTGTTTTTGCTCAATTTAGTAGCAAAGTAAGTGGTGTCAAATGGAACTTTTAATAAATAAATAGAGTGAGGTGTGAGCCAGCCAGCCAGCCGTGGGCCAGTTTGTAACCAATCAGCCAGCCAACCAGCTAATTGATTGCTTAAAAGACCAAACTGAGAAAAAACCAGTTACTAGATTAGAGCAGAGTAGAGTAGAGTGAAGTAATGTGAAATTGGCTCAATTCTCAAATCTACGATAAAACAATAAATAATTCAATCATATTTATGATGTTGCTAAATTGCATTTGGCTCATAGAAAAAGGCTAATATCAAATAAATTGGTTACTTCATGCCATGAATAAATAATTACCTAGCCAGCCTAACCTGTTTATTAAATCAATTAAAATGAAATTGTCTGAAATTTTAAAATAAACAATTAGTTTCTGTTGAATTGCCTTTTTGTTCAAGTTTTTTTGCTCATTTCAAGCAAAGTTTCAATGAAAATGTTTTTAGGGCACCCTCTCTATCTCTCTTTCTCTTTTGGTCTTGTTGGTGAAACAGATTTCATGTTTAACTTGTTTTGCTTTGATTGTGTTGTTTTATTAAAATCAATGAGTTTCGATCAATTAGCTCGCAAATACATGCTAAACTTATCAGACAAAGGGATTTCCTTTCTTTTTTTTTTTTGTTGTTTAGTGTGTGTGTGTGCTTGTTTCCCAGCGAATAATTGAAATAATTTTGAATTCACGCTGACATTTTGTAGTGTATGAAATAAGACAACGCACAACCCAAAACAATATTGATTTGACATCTCAAAACGCTGAAATTTTTAAAAATTTTTTTTCTAAATTTATCGATGTTGTTGGTTAAAGAGAGGTTGTTTTAAGTGTGTCAAATTGGTGTGAGAGAGAAAGGTGTATAGCAACCAGAGAAAAGTTCTCGCTGAAAACTTGGTGCTCTTTTTAAGGGAAAAAAGTTTTGAAAGCTTCAACTTTTAAACAAAAAGTACAACTTTGTTTTGGTTTGGCATTAGAACGAAGAGCTTGTTCAAAAAGGTTAATTACATTTTTGGTTGAAAATTTAATTAGAAAACAGCTCAAAAAAGACACTATTTTCAAATTTCAACAAAAATCTATTTTGGTGGTTGATTCCAATTTAAAATTTTTTTAATGATGACGATTCCTGTTATCACCATTTCATTGGATTCGTTTTTAAAGAGAAAAAGAACATTTCTGAAAAACTTTTAACAAATTTTCAAATCAAGCTGATCGACAGTAAAAGAGAAACCAATCTAAACGAAACTAAACAACTTTTCTAAATGACCAACAGAAGCTTTGTTTTAACAAGAAAGAAAATTAAACTTATGTTCAAATGACATAAATTTTATCGCTGAATTTGACGTTATTTTATTAAGTCTATTCGTTTGTTGTTCGGTTCGTTTTTTTTTAAAGATATTAAAGTTTTAGTTTGATTGTAACAGCTGTCTGTCTGTCTGTCTGTCTTTCTGTTTGTTTGTTTGTTATTTGGATTTTAAGTATCATCAAATGGCAGCATTATCATAAATTTCTGTTTTTGATGGTTTCTTTCCAGTTCATTTTAAAGCGATTTGTTTGAAAATTGATTCGACTAGTAATTTTTTTTTTCAATTTGTCTTGTAGTTTAAATAAAAGGAAGAAAATTTGCATTCTAATTCAATAAAGATAGAATTGAAGAAGAAAGGTGGTTTTGCTTGTTTGTTTGTGGTTGGATAAAAGAAAACACTAATTAAAATTCTTCTAGGAACAAGGTTCTTTATTGGAAATTTGCATGGTTACGTAAAGAATAGGCATGTCGGCGTATTTCAATTTTTTATGAAATTCCAATCGAGTTAGTTTTTTTCACCGTATAAGAAAAAATGAAAGCAAGAAAGATGAAGCGGTGTGATTGATCATGCAAAACTATTGCCTACTTGCATGCCTCAATATAAAGCCCAATTACGAAAGTTTTCATTCATCATCATCATGATAATGATCATCATTGTTAAAATATTGGTTTAGTTGCATTAAATTGGCGAAGCTTTTCAATAATTTATCGAATACATGTTGTTTTTTTTATACCTTCAATGAGTATAGAGAGTGAGAGCATGCACTCACTCATTTTTTTCTATTCTGTTCAAAATCACAGTATCAAAGCAAAAAAAATGTGTCGATGTTTTGTTCGAAATTGGTTCTCTATAGAAAAAGTAAGAAAATTTTTGTTCACGCCTACAGAACAGAACAGAAAGAGAGATTAGGAAAACTTTCTTTTTTGTTGGTTATCAATATTTTTGAATAAAAAAATCATCATCTTGACAAGCCAGATTGAAGTTTGGGCAAGACCATAAATTTAGAATACAGTCAACTTTCTGCAATAGAAGAGAATTTAAAATTTGAAGCTCATTCTCATTCATTTATTAATGTTGAACAAACGAATAAATTTAATCAAATAGGCTATTGGCATGTTTGTATTGTTTGTTGAATAATGAAACTTAATAAGCAGCATGCTCTACTTTAATATCACATCTTGCAAATCTTTTTTTTCATCGATGTTTAGCAAATAACAATAATGATAGAATAGAATAATGAAAATAAATGAATTTCTCCACCAAATATTTTCTTCCAATGTGTTTGAATTATTGCAGTGAAGCTAACATTGAAAGAATTTTCTTAATCACTGGTGAGCCGTGCTGTTTCTAATGATCATCAGTGAGAATAAACTGATGATCAAAATCATTAAATTGCTTGGCTGTTTTAATTAGATTTTTAAATAATTGAGAATACTAATTGCCGATTGTCAGTGATTTAATCAATGTTGGGCTTGATTTTAGATCGGTCAAAGCAAATATTTATGTTGGGTCCATTATTGAGTGGAGCAGAAAAGAAAGGTAAAAATTTAGCAAAACAACTATCTTCGATCAATCAATCGGCGGTTTTTGGGTTGGAAAACAAGAATTTCTCTTTTCCACTAACTCCTCGATTGGAATAAAAATTCATCATTTGTGGTTTACTTTCATCATTCGTTTGTTTGTTTTGTTAGTTGGTTTGTGAAGAGAGAAATTTTTGTCATTGTTTGCTTTTAGGCAATCGTGTAGATTGTGCATTGTTATAATTAAACAGTGTGTTTCATTGCCTACTACATTTTTTCAAATTTAAATTCTTTTCTATTCTATTGTGATGCTGTGTTTGTATATTGGCCAACATTCCGAGAAGATCTTATTTTCAAACAACAGAAAAAAGCTAGTCTTGCGCATTTCACATTTCAATTAAAGGCATTCTTGACAGAAATTTTTCTCGTTACAACTGAAAATGACACTACGCCTCAGCTTGATTCAATTAGATTGGCAATTGTAAAGTAATTTTTTTTTTTAGTTAAACCAATTTCCGTTCAATTAAACCAATTCATTTTTTTCAACACATAAACAAACCAACACCATTTCAAAAATTGATGATCAAAGTCAATAGTAAAGAGTGAGTTCAGTAGAATTTAATGAAATTTTCTTCTCAAACAAACAAACAAGAATTTGCTTTCTCATGTTATTGTCGTTCGTTTTATTATTGAAACTCTCTTACATTCAATAATTCAAATAATTCTTTTGGAAAAATAGATTTTCCCAGCAGCAAATAAACCTTAAAGTTTTTTCTTTCCAAAGTTTCTTTGCTCAATAAACTTGGTTGTAAATGAGACACAATACTCTTTTTCGACACATCAACCAGAATAAAACTTTCATTTCTAGGTAACTCTGGCAGGTTGAAAAATGTGGAATAAACGCTCTTTTTGTGTGAAGAGAGAAAGACAAATCAACTAGGTTATCTTTTCAATGAGCTTATTCAATTGAATGATAAGAAAATAGTGGTTGTTTTTTAAGAAACATGAAAAAAGCATTACTTGACTTGTTTTGTAAGAAAAGTTCTCACTTTTAGAATACGCATTTCATACGTAATACTCATGAAGTCGCGTTTGCGGTTTTTTAATATAAATTGACTGATTGGTTCAAACCAATCGATTAAAGGTGAAAAATTTTTTCAACTCGAAACGTATACTCAATCAATGAGCTTTGAAAAATTTTAATGAGAAAATTGTTTGCTTCAAAGAGACCGGATTTTTTTTCTCTTAGAATTTTGTGTAATGATGATTATTCGTTGTAGAAGAAATAATTCCTTTTCTCCTCTTTGATTGATTTTAGCATTGGTTGGTTGGTTGGTTGGTTGGTTGGTTGGTTGGTTGTTCCATTGTTTTGGTTGATAATTAGCTGGCTTAGTTAGAAGCATTGTCTGTTTTTTGTTTTTTTTAGTTAGTTGTTTGGTAGTTAATGGTTTTAGTGAGAGTCACTGCTTTTTGATTGCCGCCATGCTTATTTCTAGAAATTTGAAAACCAACAATTTTCGTTGTTTCTTCTTCACAACAACTTCAGGTACAGTGAAAATGAAAGTGCTTGCTTGTGACAGTCTATAGAAACCTTTATAGAAAGTTTTTCTAATAGTGGAATTGAATACACACACACACACAATTGGTGTGTTTTCTTAAAAAAATATTTTAAACTATCTTGAGAGTTTTATGGTGGTTTTATTGTTAGAATGTATTAATTGGCTCATTTAAATTGTAATATCAGAGAAGAGAAGAGAGAAAAAAAGTGAATCAATCAATGTGTGCTTGTTTGAATGTCTTACTAAAATTAAATTTGAAACAAGGAGAAACGTTTCTTTTTTGTTGCCAGAAATAGTCATTAAATTGAGTTGAATTGAATTGAAGTAGAGCAGAGTAGACAAACTCCTGGCTCTTTTGTGACAAAGAATTTCCTCTCATTAATGTTTGTCTCTAATTATTGTTCAAATCAATGTTTTCTAATCAAAATCGTCATCATCATTCTGTTTTTCTCAAATATAAAGATGCCCATATAACTAGCCCATTGATAGCTTTATTTGGTGAACCGATCTTTTTCTTGAGAAGAACCTGCTCATCAATTAAGAAAAGATTAGTTAGCCAAGCAAGCAGCTTTTTTTCAAGTTGTTCAATTTTTTCAAATCTCTTGTTTTAGAAGAAATCTACTGTTTTATAAAGTGAATTGCTTGCTTGCTTGCTTCGTTGATTTTCTTACAATTGACTAATTGAATTTCGAGTAGATTTTTGTTCAATTTAATCGAATGTTTGGTTTCAATTGAAAATTTATCCTTCTTAGAATAAATAAAATTTCTATTCAAATAGTTTCTCAACATAATTCAATTTACTTTAAAAGTGATTCAAAAGAGTCAATTTGTGATGCGATTATAAAGCAAATCTAAAGCCGCAAAACGAAGACCATTTTTGTTGGTGTAAAACGAAACTGAACAGTCCATTTGAATACACTTTCAACGTGATTGGATCTTTTCTCTGGATGAGTTGATGTTTATGAAATATAATATTCATCTATTCATTCATCAACTTACTTATTTATGCTTATACTTTTTCACTCACTCATTCTCTTTCTCACTCACTCAATGCCTATGCCAAATCAGAAGGCTTTCTATTTTTATCATTTAAAAAGAAATGATATTTTCTTTTTTTAAAAATAAATCTGCCCATGACTTTGTTTGGCTTGCCATGTTTTTGTTGTTGTTGTTGTTGCTTCATTGTCACCGTCAGTCTGTTCACTTGGTGAAAGAGACTTATTGACGTAAAATGAGTCAAGCTATTCATCAATCAGATCATCTCACATTCTTGATGGCGTGTCGAGTATTTGCCAAGTTTTTTTTCTGTAAAATAAAATTCACCGAAAACTCTTCTACATGTCGGCATTTTTTTCGTTAGAAACTCTTTTGGTTGTACTTGTGTACGACATCGATAAGTAAAGATCCAAGAAATAGATTCTAATAAAACTTTGACTTGATTTAGAGTGATTGAGAAAGGTTTGCTTATTGATTGGTTTGTTTTGTTAGAAAAATCAATTTTATTCAATAGTAGTTGTATCAAAAAGAAAAGCATTTCAAATTTTTTCTCTGCTTGACGACATTGAACTGAAGTGCCATCTACTAGAACTAGTGATGTTGCATCCAATCCAATCCAAAGCATAAAAAATTCAAAAATATTCTTAAACAAAACAAAAAATTACAATTAATTTAATTAAGTTTTCTATTTAACTTGGTTTGCTTTGTTGGATAGTCGAGTATAAATGACCACCATCCCCACCACCACCGTCGCCACTATTGCACTGAGTTCAAACTTGACATTCGAGTTTTTGAATGTTGCCAAAATTTTTCTCTCGAATTATACTGAATAGTTTCTTAAATGAAATTCTAGAAATGAACTGACTAACCAGCAAAACAATCCAATTTCAAACATTACTAAATTATTGGTCAGAGGAAGAAGATGGTTAAAGCATGAAGCATGTTTTTATTCTTTTCTCAAAAATTGTTTCTTTAATCCTCTCATTTTGAATTTTAATTGAAATAAAGTTTTTTTTTCTGAGAAAAACTTTCAGGAAAAAGAGATCTGATTGAATCGGGTATTTGAGTTCATTAAAAAAGTTTAGAATTGAAGCAGCCTAGAGGCATGTTGAGTTGAGTGAGGCGCATGTTGTGTCATGTTCTGTTCTGTTTTGTTTTGTTATCCAGTTTCATTTATCAGAAGACCTTGGCATCAGTGAAACTTGATATTGGTTGCTTCATTTATAACGTATCTTTTCTGTTTCTAGTTTTTCTGTCAATTGATGAGATTCGGAAACACCAAGCAAAAAGTTTACTGGACTTGAGTGAATTGATTGAACATTTATGCTATCAATCAGTAAAGTGATTTTCTCAAGCGCAAGACATTTTCTCATTCTGTTTGTTTCTAAAAAGTCAAAAGTTGATTGATGCCGATGATAATCAATGAACAAGGTTCTTCTTTTTGGCATCCACCAACTAGAAAAATGAAGACGGCGTTTCAAATGACGCCCGTTGAAAGAAATGCCGTCAAAGAGGACAGAGATACCGCCGTAGCAGGGGGAAAGAAGAAAGCGAAAAAACAGCGATAATCAAGCAAGGATTCGCTGCTGTCGACCGTTTTTACTGAACTCCAATCATGGTAGCAGTTCAACGAGAAAATCTACTACTCCCAACACCAAAAAATTGGCCAACCACTGCCACCACCGCCACTACCAGCCGCACGAGAAGCAGCACCATTATTGGCGTCCTAAACTAAGACCACATATAGGTAGAATACGATTGGCATTGGTACGAGAAAAAACTTCGAAAAAACTTGTCAAAGAAAAAGTCTTTAGATGATGCCAAGGCGTTGGTTGACGTTGCCGTCGCTTCTCATTGCTGTGATTCGAATTATGGTTTTGGTTGGTGTATGAAGTCAGTAACCGATGCTTCTTGCCCAAACAACCGAATTAATTTAGCCACCAAAAATAGTGATTCGAATAATTTTTCAAATGTTGAAAGTTCACAATTGAAAAAATATGATCCTTGTTTGAGAATCAAAGTTTCTATCCAAACGGCCAATTTATTTGGCTTAGCCAACAAATTAACTCTGATCATCTTGACGGCTTTGATTAACTTATCTGTTGGTTTTTTAGTGAAGAACTCTTTGATCGCTGCTGCTTCATCAGTGGTAACCAACAATGATCATCGCATGACTGATTTGGTTGGTTCTTCTTCATCAAACTCTTTAGTTGAAACTGCTTCCCCACTAGGGCTCTTCAATCGACTTAAGTGACGAAAATTCTTTAATAAATTCATTTGATGAGCATCGTATGTTTGAATCGGTAGGCCGTTTATCGCTTAATCTACTGAATAGTTCGAATGCGCTAGTAGATCTGCGAAAAAGGCAACCAATTGTTCCGCACCAAACCATATTTGAGTCGAGTTCTGACCGAACCAACAGTAGTGAGAACATCACTGCTCAACTTGTTCCGTTCCAGCCAAACGGGCTTGATAGGTTAACCGATAGGTTGGCCAACTTTCTGAAAAAATCTTCATTTGAAGTGCGCAATCATCAAGCCTCAATAAGTGATGATTACTATGATGAAACAGAGATCGATGACTCGAATACTGAAACGTCTTTGTCAGATGCTGTTTTGATGTCATTAGAGGAGGATGGCTCTTCATTAAGTTCTTCATCCAGTGGCGGTGGTGGTGGTAGTGATGGTGGTGGTGGTGGTGGTGGTGAATCATCTTTATCTTCATCTTCAGATAAACTGATTCGTTTGATGCGAACTGTCATCACATCATCTCCCAACGACCTCGACACGAATCAACGATCTCAATTAAATTTGCTCAGTGATACCAGCGATACGTCCTCATCAGCATCCTTTTCGCGCTCAATGATAGCATCCTTAGTCGATCAAGTACGGCCATCGCTTGAAGAATCATCTGATGAATTTCATCCAAAATTTCAATCCTTGATGACTTCTTCGATGGCCGATGTTCTCTCATCAGTCAATAGCGATGCCACAATTAAGCTACAAGCGTCAACCGGCAATAACAAAATGTCCTCAACATCGGTCACTGCCATGCTGTCATCGATGTTAGTTTCCGATTACAATTCTACACTCAATACAACAACCTCACTTCATTATTCAGACAAATCGAGTTTGTTCGATAAGCAAACCAGAAGCGACCAGCCTTCTCAATATTTCATTACCACAATGTCCACCATTTCTTCTGGTGGAAATTTCTTTTCATCAACCTCATCGAGGCAAGCGTATCATGATGGTATCACTTTGCTTCCTTTCTCTGAGCTTTCAAGATCTTTCTCGAATTCGATGGAGTCGGTCTCCACTATTTCCGGCTATACCGGCAATGAGACATCTTTTGATGAACCATTGGGTTGGCTCGAAATAGCCATCATTGTGCTCAAAGTTCTTATTCTGGGTAGCATAATATTGGCTGCTGTTTTTGGAAATCTTCTAGTAATTATTGCTGTCTTTCGGTAAGTGATTTACAGTGATAAAGAGTAATTATTTCTACTAAAATTGTGTTAGGCATCATCGTTTAAGAATAACCACCAACTATTTCATTGTTTCATTGGCTTTTGCTGATATCTTAGTGGCCTTGTTTGCCATGACTTTCAACGCATCGGTAGTGATTTCAGGCAAATGGCTCTTCAATATGTGGATATGCGATTTTTGGAACAGTTGTGATGTGTTGTTCTCGACAGCATCGATCATGCATTTATCGTGTATCAGTTATGATCGTTATTATGCCATCATCAAGCCATTGGAATATCCAATGAAAGTGACTGGCAAACGTGTGGCTTACATGCTGGCTTGTGTTTGGATATCCAGTGCTTTGATCTCATACATCCCAATATTCACTGGCTTCTACACCACTGAACTAGCCTTGGAGAATCGTCAATTGTATCCGGATCTATGCGAATGGATTGTCAACATACCATACGCATTGATCTCATCAAGCGTCTCATTTGGCTGCCTTGTAGCATAATGCTTTGGGCTTACTTCAAAATCTACAAAGAAGCTATCAAGCAAGAAAGTTTTATTTATCGAAGCCAACAAATGGTCAACCAGAATCACCATCCAGCACCTAAGCTCAACAAAACAGCAGCCAATCACACAACAAACAATAACAATAACCAAAACTATCTCACTGCACAACGCCACTCTTCAACATCAGAAAATAATGTCATTCAGGTAAGCTTTCGCCGATTGAGAGATCGAGAGAGAAAGAGAGGTTTTAGCTCTTCTTTCGCATTGAGTTCCGGCGAGAAGAAACAAACCGGACGTTTTGCGTGATCTACGTGCTTAACATCAACACAACATACAATTTGCTTTCCAACAACTTTCTGTCAATGAATTGAATTGAACGTGAGTTGAGAGTCGAATGAATCAGTGAATCAATGAATGAATGAATGAATGAATCGATAAACTAGCAAGAGCAAACTCTTTCTTTTTGTTGTTGTTTGATGTGCACTTTTCTCACCTGCTCCGTTTCTTATCACTGAATCGACTGTTTGTTGAAAGTTGAGTATGTTTGATCAAGTTTCAATCAAGTTGATTGATCAACCTGAAATGATTAAAATTGAGAAGTTGCCTGCTCAAATGCTGGATGCTTTTTCTTTAGGAAAAAACTTGTCCTTTCAAGGCATTCAATTCTTTCATTTAGGAATAGAGCAGTATTCTATTTATGATTGATGTGTAACATTTATGGGCACAACACTATTACCAAACAACAAGCCATGATGGTGATCATTATTGTAAAAGTACCTTCACTACTAAAAGGCATTTTCAAAAAATTATTAGACTTGTTCTCAGCGGCATGCAATTGCTTTCGATTTACCTGATCTTGAAGAAAGTCTTTTCGAACCAAACAAACAGTTCTATGTTAACAACAGTGCGAACAAAAACTATTGAAAAAAGTGTCAAACACAAAGGTAGCAGTAAAGGAAGGAAGCAGTTGCCTTGGTTGCTGCTTTGTTCTTGGTTTTGATTTTCTCTCAATACAATCGATCAGATCCATCGACCATTCAGTGCAAAACATAATGTTTCAAGGAAAAGCATCTCTTCTTGAACAAGCAAAATCTAGCTATCGATTGCGTGTTTGGGCTTTTGGTTTGAAAATCGTTGGCGCACCTGAATTGTGCTCTGCTCGAATGGTTGAACAAATATTGTCTGTGTGTGTGTGTGTGTGTGTTGAAAGACTACAATGCTCTATTGATTGATTATTCAGTTTTATGATTGTTCTTTCAAATGATGATTATAGAGTTGATGTTAATGGAAGAAAAGTTTTCTAGTTGAATAAAAGGAGAATTGTGAATTGACTTTATTTGCTTTACGTGTTTGATTGTGCCAGCAAGCAAGCAGAGCAAAAAATGATTGAATGAATGTAAAAAGTCAATATTTGAGAGAAAAGCACAAGTTCAATTGAAAAAAATTGTGATGAACAAGTGGCTAACTTTAACTTTCTATTTGGTTTTAAGATTCAATCCACGGTTAAACCGCCTCATCATCGCAACTCACATGCCGAAGATCCAGAATCAGGATCATCGACGCCAACCAAGCGAACGATATCGAAAATGAAACGAGAGCACAAAGCAGCCAAAACTTTAGGTATTATAATGGGTGCATTCATTCTTTGTTGGTTGCCCTTTTTCATTTGGTACGTTACATCAACAATCTGTGGTTCAAATTGCAATACTCCAAAATTGATAGTGGATTTGTTGTTTTGGGTTGGTTATTTGAATTCGGCCATGAACCCAATCATCTATGCCTATTTCAATCGTGATTTTCGGGAAGCTTTCAAAGAAACCTTGCGAGACATGTTTTGCTGTTGTTTCCATTTTCGTTGTCTCGAAGCACAACGAAACGATGCCATCGCGTTCAGCTGTACATATCGATCAACCATGGAAGTTGGATTGGTGGAAAACAAATACGTCAAAGATAGTTAAGCTAGTCATTCAATTGTTTCGTTCGATTGTTTTTAATGGGACTTTTATTTTTCGATTGATTTTTAGTAATAATAAACATGTGATTTCTTCTCCTCCTCTTCCTCTTCCTCTTCCTCCTCCACCTCTTCCTCTTTTCCATTCTGTTCTAAACAACATTCGTTGCCAATTCAGTCAGCACACAATAACAACCTTTCTCTTTCTCTTCAGCTAAATTTTTTGGCTGATGTCAGATTAAAAAATTTTATTTTTGATGCCGTTGTTAAGACATTAAGCTCATTACAAATCATCTTAAGCGTAGCAATATTCTTGAAGCTTTCCGCGTGTGTGGTGTCGAATGTAGCAAAAGCTCACTTTGAATTCTATCAAGTCGAAAAGAAGAAGAGACTAATTTAAAACTTCCAGCTTGAACAGTTCAAGCAAAATCAAATTGATGTTCTTTAAATTCCATTTTACACCAAAAGAGATCTAGCAATTTGAAAGTTTGTTTCAAACCTGATTAAGTCAGCATTTTAGCAGTGAGAAAATATTCTTTCTCTACTTGAATTTTCAATTTTATTGGATTCGATTGATTGGAATGGGAAAAACTTTTGTTTTAATAGAAAATCCAATTTGGCTGCTGTGGTAGTGGTGGTGGTGGCGGCGGTTGGTTGGTTTAAAACTTTTTAATTTTATTCAAAGTTTTCTGTTGAATAAAGTTGAAAATGATTCAATTTTTTTGAGTTTTGGAGCATTAAATATTCTAAAAACGTACGAATACGTTTCTATTCTTAGTGATGACCACCATTTCAGATCAATTAAAATTGAATTGTTAGGCGCATGCCAATTGTAATGTTTATCGATAGAAAATGGTGACACTTGCTCCAATGGTGGTGGTTGCTACACCAACCAGTTTGTTTTGTTTTGTTTTGTTCAGAAAATTCACGACCTTCTTGCCCTTCCAGTCCAGAATTGAATTTTAGTCAATGAAATATTTATTAAAAATCAACAATAATTATTTTAAATAAATCAACAACAAACTGGTTATAAGTCAATCAATCCATTTAATTAGAAATTTCATTTGGATTGGCGTCGAACATGATCGTCAAACTCGGCTTGGTCTTCTTTGTTTAATGAAGAATCGTCTTCTAGAGCAAGCACTTCTCTTGAAGGTTCAACTGTGAAAGACTCCATATTGATCGAGTTCAAAGTTGAAAGAGTGACATTAATCAATTCACTCAAAGCTTCTTTTATTGGGGCTACTTTTCCATGAACACTTGAAGTCATGTTATTAGAAACACGACTCAAAAACGAGCTAGCATCGCATTTGCTGAATTTTTGATGGCAGTTGTGAGCAATCAAACCATTGTTAACAGCTTCATAATATGAATTGTTATTGAATGTTGTAAAATAGATCAACAAGATTTGCTTGAACCATTGAGGCACGTGATGAGAAGTAAAATCGGCCAAATCACAAAGTGAACGGCGAATACATTCGGACTCCAACTCGACAAATGAGGTCCAATAATGAGCGACTCGTTGAGGAAGACGTTGCATCGACATTCGAATCAACTTGGTATCGTACAAATCGGCAAACCGGTGTGTCCGAAAAAAGCTTCTTATTTCACGCAGTATATCTTGAATCAATCGTACAGGGGCTTCTAGAATGGATCGAATTGTAGGCAACACTATGCTTGTCAAAGCTTGAGATGATGGTGGGGCAAGGGTAATCGATGATGATGATGAGAAAACATCTGGTTGGCGAACTTTCATTGAATAGCTAGTTGAACAATAAGAGCAAGCCACCAAATACGAGAGCAAGAGAAATATTTGAAAACACATTCTGATTGAATTGAGAGTTGGAGCGTTTGTCTTTTTTCAATACAATTTTTGAATAAATTTGAAATTTTTGAAATTTTGTTTTAGTTTTTATAGATGAGATTTAATTTTAATCGATTCAAGTTTAATAAACAATTGATTGATTCATAAAAATCATTAATGAACTTGAATTAAAATTCTTGAAGGGCTTGATAAGAGCATTTGGCGACACGTCCTAATCGGGATGACCATAAGCCTTCTTCCTCTTCAACAGGCCTATATTTTTGGCATTCAGGTGAACCGTCAGCTCGTAAACTGATGATTTGATCAAAAAATCGTTTGACCGCCAAATGCTGGTGCATGTTACAATAAATGTTATTGTAGACATACTTCTCCAAGCATTTTATTTGCGACCATTTTGTACAGCAACGAACTTTGGTCGGAAATTTGGATGCTGAGAAAAGTTCAAAAGATTCTCGAAGACATTTCTCTCTGTATCGCAAGGGAACGCTTTGAAAACACGTTTGGACAAGATTGTTCATCGGAACGTCCGTGTACATAATTCTCAATGAATCATCAAGATCGTCTATGTAGAGCTGGCTGCTTCTTGAAGATGAACCCATGAATGCCACCACAAACCAAAACCACGAGAAAACTTTGGTGAAAACTATTTTTGAAACCATTTCGGAAATCAATGATGGATGATACAGCTTTCAGGCAGTCAGGACTCTTCTTTTCAACAAAACTTTTATACTAATTTCGATTGGCATTGTCCTTAATTCAAATATTGACAAATAGATTTTTTGCTCTATTTTAATGAACTAGATGGACGAAGTTTGATCCAATTTGGAACACAATTTGCTAGTTAAAAATTAGTTTATTCAATGGCCTATAGGTGATCTTAATTGTACTTAAACACCAAATCGCATCCTGATTTCAACATACCAACTGGTATTTGCAGTTTCCCACTCTGTGAAACTTCAAACAGTTTGCTTGACACAGTTTTTTGTTTGGAAAACATGGAAAACTCTCTCTCTCTCTCTCTCTTTCAATTAGCATCATCAGGTAACAAAGGCAAAAATTGGCCATCATTTTGCAACCAGTTGAGTGGATCCCACTGTCGTTGGTGACGATCAAACACGTGAAATGTGTAAACTGGACGAGGAAATGTTGATCGGTTAGCCCCGGAACGATGAACCACTAATCCGTCAATTAACACACACGAGCCTTTGCTTGCTGGAAGCGATGAATAGTCAAAATCTTGAAGTTGAATATCTTTTTGATCAGCATGCACCATACAAACAGAACCGTCAGGCTCTCTTTTTCTGACCCATCGTTTCAATAAAGGTATTGTTTTATGCGATCCGGCAACAAATTGCAAGCATCCGTTAGTTTCCTAACAGATTAAAATTATAAAATTTTATGCAATAACAGAGAAAAAAAATTTACAATAGCATTTTCTAGAGGAATCCAAAATCCAACTACTCGAGGTTGCGGTGTTGAGTAAAGAAAAGTGGCGTCTTGATGTTCATCTACTTGAGAGCCAATTCGAGGATTTTTCAAAATGATCATACTTTGAACAACAACTGGATCGATCAAGCCTATCTCTTTGGCAATCGATTTTATTCTTTGATCAAATGTTATTCGTTTAAATAAAGGATTGAGACAATGCAGAGCATGACCAATTTTATTGAGACAATGCTCTTTCGGCACGTTCCACTTGTTTAGCTGAGCATTCCAAGCATCATTTTCAACAAAATATCGAATCTTATTGTTTGATTCGAGAAAATACTCATCGCTTCGTTGTTTCTCTCCAGTAATGAATATATGAAAGCAATCATTCAAACTGTACTGATTGACAAGGTTTGCCAGCTCGGTTTTCATTTCTTCAACCTCATACTCAGTGAACAAGCTTTCAAAACAAGTGTAGCCATTTTTTTCAAAAGATTTACATTTTCTTTTCAATATATCTTCCATTGGAAAAAATTCGAGGAAATTTCTCAAATCAAAATAGCTGAACTAAATTGAGCTGAAATTAAAAAAACATCATGATGATATCAAACAAACAAGATTATAGATTGATTAGAGCAAATAAATCCTCCTTCACTACCATCTGCTGTTAGAAAATGAAAGCTGATGAATGCTGTACGCTTTTTGTGATCAGCATGTTTCTATAACAAAACAAAAATTTTTCACACAAATTTCGATTCAGTCAGTGTTTGAAAAATTTCCATTCTTCCATCATGACCAATTTTTACGGCGGTGGTAAGTGAAAAACTTTTTAACAATCATTCTTAAAATTTTTGATTGCTCGGACAGACGAAGTTGGCGCAGTTGTTTTTGATGTGGGAAGCTCTTCCATCAAAGTTGGCTATGCAGGTGAAGATTCGCCCAAATCAGAAATATCTTCTATAATTGCTATCCATGATGCACCAACTAAGTTGGTAGCTGAATTAGATCGAATCGAATCAGCTGGTCAACCACCAACTACTGTTTCAGTCAACAGAGAACGACGCTATTTTATCGACACTAACGAAATGAGTGTTGTTCGTTCTGGACAAGAAGTCAAGTCTTTTCTAACCGATGGCGAAAGTATTATTTTTTCCTGTGTATTATTGATTTGAATTTTTTTTTTCAATTCAAGTCGATGAATGGGATTTATTTGAAAAGATATTGGACTATATTTATGCGCAGCATATAATGTCTGAACCATCCAAACACCCTGTCATGTTCTCCGAAGTTCCGGTGTGTATTGATTTCAAGTCAAGTTTTTCAATTAATGATCCGCTTGAAATTAGTGGAATTCTAAAAAAAGCCGAGATAAACTCACCGAAATCATGTTTGAAAAATATAATATACCAGCATTTTATTTGGCCAAAAACGCCATGTTGGTTGCATTTTCAACTGGTCGACCTACTGGAGTTGTATTTGATTCTGGCGCCAAGTTCACAGCTGCCATTCCTGTTTATGAAGGTTATGTTTTGGAGAGAGCCATCAAGAAAAATCATTATGCTGGAGATTTCATCACAAGCCTATGCTACAATCAATTAACCGAGAAGAAAATCGATGTCAATCCTCGTTACTTGGTCAATTCAAAATCGGCAGTAGAGCCAGATCAACCGGCCAATTGGACTAAAAAAACATTACCTGAAGGTTTGATCAGGCATGTTCTCAATTGATTTGATTTGGTTGTTTGATAGGCATCTCGACATCGTGGCATAATTACATGCTTTCCGAGGAACTTCGAAATTACAAGACTTGTGTTCTGAAATTTAATGAAAGCAAAAATTTTGTTCTTGATGAAATTGAAAAAGACTTTGTTCCAGTGAATTATGAGTTTCCTGATGGATACAACATTAATACGACAATCCAAGACCAATACCTCATACCTGAATTGTTTTTCAAGAAATCTCTCGATTTAAACCAATTCAAACTCGACAACAACAATAATTCGTTTTCGTTTTTAAATCAGTTGCCTCTGAAAGACTGGCAAACCTACCCTGACTTGTTGTTGTCAAGTGTAGCCGAGTGTGACATTGATATTCGACCAGCCATGTTGTCTTCAATTATTTTGGCTGGTGGTAATACTTTATTCGAAGGATTCACAGATCGAATGACCACCGAATTAGTAGCGAATGCTCCAATGGTTAGTTTGTCGATCTCTACAGTGTAATCATTTAATTTTTTTTGTTGACAGAACTTTAGAATGAAAATAGCGCCAAACAATACCCCGTTGGAGCGAAAATATGCAGCCTGGATAGGTGGATCCATTTTAGCCTCATTGGTTTGTTTTCCTAAAAAATTTTTTTGTTTCATTTACAATTTTAAAATTTTTTTTAAGGGTACCTTTCAACAATTATGGATCTCATCTTTGGAATATGGGGAATCGGGAAAGTTGTGTTTGGAAAAGCGAGTTCGTTGATAAATAAAAAAAGAGCTTTTTTTTTTGAAATTCGCGCTGTTTTGTTCTTCAAGAGGAAGCAATCTCAAGGATTTTCCAACAGAAATTGATCCCGAAAGTGGGCGCCACTGTTGTCAAAGTGAACTTGGTAAAAACCAAACCAAGTTGGAGCCGAAATACATTGAGCCACTACCTTGGCGTGTTGATGCACGCATATTCATCCCAACACAACAACAGCCTCCTCATGGCGTCAAATTGAAGGACATAGGGAGGAGAGTCAAATTGTGTTGGCGTTGAAGGCGCCTCTTCTAGTGGATGTGTGGTCTTGCAAACTATATGCGCGCGGTGCCCGGCCATAGAAACTTGAGGCAAGTAAACAGAGTCAACAGCTGTAAAGGCAAACAAACACACTCTGTTGGCACGTACACTGTCTGTAATGCTGTTGTTGTTGATTTCTGTTTGCAATCGTGCTTAATAGCGCTCCCTTTCGCCAATTTGACGATCAAAAAATTTTGGTGTTGTTTGTTTGAGTGCGTGTTAGTGGTGGCTTTGTTTTTGCTTCAGAAAATCTTGATGATGATAAGACTTTTTCTCCAGGTGATGTAGTTATTGAAATCAAGTACAAAGCACGGTCCATAATGTGATCGAGCAACCTACCTAGTACAAACCTTTTTGGATTGAAACAATTAATTAATACATCGTGAATGTTGTTAAGTGTTGCAAACTACTCAAATCAAGGCAAGCGTTTTGTATTTGTTGAAAAAAGTTGGTTATATCTTCTGTTTTCGATTTAGAATGTTTGATTGAAAACAATAATCATGCCACCATGTCTGATTCCATCAAATCCCAGCAAAGTTCCAAACTTGTTCTGACTAACGGTAGTGTATTAATTTCGTTAAAAGACTTGCAGAAAACCTTGAGTCAAAGTCAGAATCAGAATTCGTTGAAAAAGACGACAATTATTTTGACTGGAGGACAGAAATTGGTTCCTAATGATGACTTGACCAACAAGAACAATATGATTGACAATCAAAGCAACATTCGACCATTGCCACTCATTCACAACCAATCAGATTCGTCTAGCAATGCTGCTGAAATGGTGAATGCTATTGAAGAGTTGAGACGCGAGAATGAACGAATCATCGCTGAACTAGGCTCAATGCAAGATCTGTTGGATTTGTTCGAACAGTATCGTCAACTGATTCATCAACACATGGATGTTTGTATTTGCGCCGGCAGAGATCATTTTATGAATAGATGGCAGAGTTTTGAATTGAAATACCATCAATTGATGCCAATCAAGTGTGCACAACTACCCAACCACCAATCAAAGACTTTTAGACATTCAATTGCCAATGCTTTTGAGACCACAACTCTGTCCAGCAGAATGGTGCCCTTGAGATGTGGAAGAAACAGTAAAAATTTAAAATTTTTCAGAAACTCACTCATTTTTATTTTTTTTCCAGATGGTGATGTCGATGTAACTATTGAGACGATTGAAGCAAAGCGAGCGAATAAAAGTATTGTTCGCTCATTTTTGGATCGAATCAATCCGGTTGATCAATCGAAGCAGAGAAAATCCAACAATATAAGTTTTACTGCGCAAGGCTCTAATGTTTTAATTCAAAGGAAGCGTAATGCTTTGGATGAAATTTTTCTTTCAAAAAACAATGGATTCAAACAAGCCAGAATGGAGCTTGAATCATTAAATGAGGATAGTCTTCCGGTGGAAGACGATGATGAAGAAGATAATGAAGAAATCGTCACTCAACCAATGTCCCCCGACAGAGAAGAAGAACGCTTAGACCAGCTTAATAACGCTTTAGACCAAATTTTGATGGGAAGATTTGATGCTTTGAATCAGCTACAACCACTTGTCAACACAAGTCATCTATCAAATTTGGACAGAGATGAGGAGGAGGAGGAGGAAAATAATGAGATAAATCATGATGATAATTTAGCCAGTCAAACTCAAAATGGCCAAGCCAACAATAACAGCAGTCAAAGTTTCGATGATAACAATGACTCAAATGAAGATTCTAGTGAAGAAGAGGAAGATGATGATGTCATATTTGTCGATGAATCAGAAAATGGAAAAAATCTCAGCCAGTCTCAAACAGAAAATTCAATAAAAACTAACAAATCGACTATCTTATCAACTGTTTTGCGTTCTGGCTTGAAGCCCTACAACAATTTCCATCAAATTTCATCTGGTCCTGTACATAGCAGTAGCATCGAGACATCTGAGACGACGTGAGTTTTTTTCTTCTAAAATAATGATTATAATTTTTGTTATTTGTTCTGAATTAGACCTATCATGAATAGTGCAACTATAAAAATATATCCACTCAAAGTTTCTCCAAGTTCTCGACCTCATTTTCTGCCACAGCAGGAGCAGCAAACTTTTTTATTATCTAAAAATGATGATTCCGAAAGTTCTTTGATGAAAGGGCATAATTTTTTTCAGAAAAGGCCCCATTTGACAAATGAAGAACGCTCAGATATAATTAATCGGCTTAAACGAAATGAATCGGGCGCCAGAATAGCTCGTGATTACGGCATCACTAAGCAAGCGGTTTCGGCTATAAAACGCCGAGCCCAAATGATGGGTGATCAATTCCAAGTACAGAATAATGGGCAATTTACCTCGCGTAGCAATTCGCCATCAGTCACAATCAATGTGTCTGCGGCATTGAAAAACTGCGTTACGCCCTCTAACTTGACCAATGACAATTCGCTTGTTTCGCGTCAGTTGAAACAACAAAAAGTGAATGCTACCATCATAAAGCAAAGTACTCTGCTGGCTCAGCTGCCCCGATCCACCTGTGACTTGGTTTTACCAGTTAACCCTGTGGCTATCATAAAGAACCAGATGGCCAATCATCAACAACAACAATTGAAATCATCAACAAGTTCTGGTGATGGTCAAATTGAAAACAAACGTTTAATATTGCCACGGCTGTTACAAGGAACGGACACATATACTCCCATTTACTCGTCTTCTAATGAAAAAAACATAGCCACTATAAAAATTGATGAAGAAGATAATAATGAAATTCATTCAGACAATGAAAATCATCGATCATTTGACCAAGATGAGCCTTATCAAACCTTCATGATTGATATAGATGAAGATGAAGACTTGAGCGAGCACATCGCGATCAAAGAAGAGAAGATGATGATGATGATGAAGAAGAAGGTACAAACAAAAGCGATCAAGCAGAAAAACTCAGTGCTAGAAGTGATGATAACAATAATGATTTTGATACCACTATTCTCATCAAACAAGAAGAAGAAGAAGAAAACTATTTAAATCCTGAAAGTGAAGGTGAAGAAGCAAAAGAAGAACAACAACTACAGAAAACATTAAAACATTGAGTGTTGATTTCAGTTGAATGTGCAATTCAAAAGTAGTACTGCCAGGAAAGGACTTATGCATGTTAATCTAGGTTTGATGGTGCCAAGTTATTGTTCATTAAATCACATAAATCTCATTTGTAACTAACTGGAAAAAAATGCAATATCATTTCGATCATTGTTGTCAATTCACACACCCTCACACACATCAAGACACTATTATAGTACAAAAAAAAAGCTAAATAAAGACGAAAAAAAAAATGTGCTATTTTAAAATTTTTAATAAGCGCAAACATGTTAATGTAATATTTTAGCTAATTTTAAAACTCAACAAAATTAATCTTGAAATTCGAATCGAACTGAAGTGAGAACAACACTACCAGTTATAGAGAGAGTGTTAATCATTCTGGGATCAATTCGGTGTGCGAACTCGAAAGCCGGTTGCCCGTTTATGGCAACTGCCAACTTGTTGTGCTTGTTGCTTATTACCAAATCAAAATGAGTGCCAGGAGAGAAAGGAAATGGACCATCGAGATAGAGCTCCTCCTCACCCCAAACGTTTTCTTTTTTGGTGTTGCGAACAATAATCTTAGGATCAACTCGAATACTGATATGAGCCAAAACGGTTGCCATTGGCTCACCACTCGGTTGTTGATCATTGTGGCCAAAATCAATGACAAAGTTTTCTTTACACTTATTCGGCAACATGCCAGCAATGTAAATGTCGCAAGGTTTGCCTAAATTAGAATCAAATTCGACGTATGGTATAGTTGGAGTAGTTATAATCTTGGAACGTCTGTGAGCACCATCCGAATTAGCTCCTGCTGAGGCAGATGATGATGACGAAGAGCTAGAACTAATGCCTGGCAAATAACGCAACTCTTTGCGAAACTCAAGTAAATCGATGCTGATGTTTCCTTCAATGTGCATGCGAGCTAGACAAAAAATAATAGTGATCGAATAACTTTCAAAAGTCAAGGTTAAATACCGATTTCGTTGAAAGGAGCTCGGTGGCGAAACTCGTATTGATGCTTTCCATCCACAGCTATTTTGAAATGCTGCTCCTCAACAAGAATCATCAATTGAAATGGTTTATCAAGAACAAAAGGAAAATTGTCATGTTTTCGATCTTCACTTCCCCATTGGCCATTCAAAAATGAGTTCATCACAACAACATTCGAGTTTTCATCAAAACGAGGATTGAAATGAAATGCCAATTGCCGTTCAGCGGATCCACAATCTTGGCAATGTTCGCATTTTCCCAACAAAAAATCGATACGGAATCTACATTTGACCAAAGAAAAATACATTAAAAGTGTTTGCTTTTGAATGCTGGCCTATAATTGTGGTGTTACGTCACCGTTAAGGGCTCATCTTTACCGATAGAGCCAGAAGGCAAACAACAAAAACATGCAAAAGAGCAATATCTTAAAAAACAAAGCAAACACCTCTTGCCCAGAGAAGCTGTACAATTGCCAAAAATCGAAATCAATGTCCCGATTTCCAAAGTTCCATTCGGTATAGAATAACAGAGAGGCAAATTCTGAAAAACAAAAACCTTTTTCAGATGGTGTGGTCAATGAGAAAGAAAATTCCACTTACAGGATGTCGAATGACACTCGAAACTGAAGTTGGATCGATGATATTGTGTGGTCGTGAACCAGCCATTTCGACGACTCGATCTTTAATGGTGAATGCGACTTCGCTCATATAATTTAATATATTCATAGTGTTAGACAAAAAACAGAGGTATCATCTAGCACGAGGAATTCCGCCTACAAAAAGTTATAGGTTTGAGTTTACGACTACTACTTTGGCATTGAATCAAACTTGATGATCTTAAAAAACAATTGAAAATAGTTGTTAAACTTTGTTGGTAATTCGAGCTCAAATTGAATACTTGATGAAATTGATGACTCATCAACTCGATAGTTCAAATCAAAGATTTCTCAAATTCCCATTCAAATCCAAGTTGACGTGATAGATGGAGCTATGGATTTTATCTAACATTTCTGGCGTTTCGCTGTGTTGTGAACTTGTTCCAACGTTACACAACACTTCAAAAATCCAATTCGAATCAGGTAGAAATAGTCAAAAAACAGACAGACCTCTTATGTTTACATCATGTCCATAATTCGTAATTCTAGCAAACTGAGATCTTTTTTTGAGTTGTTTCCTTGTCCCAATCAAATTTCGTTTTGTTTCGGTTATGGTTCAGCTGTTTTTGAACAAAGTCTCACAATTGAACCAAACAAACAAGAAGAAAAGCATTCGGACCAAAAACAAATGATCGATTTGGTTTTAGCAGTGGACAATCCAACTGAATGGCATGAAGAGAACTTGACTATAAATAGATACCATTATTCTGGTTTACGTTATTTGGGAGGGTCGGCAATAGCCAAAATACAATCTCATTTTGGTGGCAAGCTTTTCTACAATACATTAGTTCCAGTCGGGCAAGATGTCATAAAATATGGTGTCATCTCGACCACTGATCTCATCAACGATCTACTCGATTGGGAGACTCTTTATTTGGCTGGACGTTTGCATAAGCCCACTGTGGTGATGCATAAAAATGAAAAAAATATTCAACTGAATAAAGCCTTGCAACTTAATCTTCAGTACGCGGTGCATGCCGCGCTACTATTGCTTCCCGAATCGTTCACCAAACAACAACTTTACTTGGCAATCGCCAGTTTAAGTTACACTGGCGATTTCAGAATGACTTTCGGTGAAGATCGGAAAAAAATCGAAAAAATCGTTAGGCCCCAATTAGCCAATTTCAATCAAATGTATTGGCCTTTGTTAGTTAGTGATTTACTAAAAGACCTGGTTCATTGGTGTGAGAAAGATGATTTGTTTCATCAAAACTGTTCCTCATCTGCCGTGCAATGGCATCTGAATTTATTACCAAAAACAGTACAGCATTATTTGAGTAAAGAATGGCTTCGGGCCAACGTAAACCACCATACTTCATCCAAATCGATCAATCACATTGAAACAGACGATTTGATGCGAAGAGTGGCATTCGACATTGAATATCGTTTCTATTTGAAACAAGCAATTGAATCGATTGTATTTAAATCGTCAACTCAACAAACCATCAAAGGCTTTTTTACTGCAGGATTTTCCAAATCAGTACTCTACAGTTCAAAAAAATTGAAAAAAATGTTTAAAAGTTTATCCTGATGGTACGGAGGAAGATGGAACTATTATGAATGGTTATTTCTGAGAATACGGTCAAAAACATGCCAAACATCATTTTCATTGACTCGATTGTTCATAAGGAGAAAACATTTCTGTACGAGTATGGAACGTGGCTTGCGCACTCCTGTCAAAGCGTATTTCCCAGCAATCTTGGGATGCATATCAATCACTTGACGACAAGCTTGCTCGATTCGTTGGTAATCCGTGATCAACCACCAATCACACTGTTGAACAATGTCGATTGGTGAATTTTTCTCATTTCCCATTTTCAAATACATTTTCAACAAATCAACAGTTGTTGCCTTTGAAATTCTATTGTGATACAGTAATTCAATCAGTTGAGTGATAGGTTGAACAAAAATTTTCTCTTCAATGTTTTTCAATGAAACATCAATCTGATCAATCTTGTGCAAAGTCAATGGATCGATTGCATCAAGAATCATTGGTTTCAAAAAATCCATGAAAAAAGAGACAATCTCTCGACTGGGAACGTTTTTGATTTGGCGGAATAAATGAAGCCACGTTGAATCGTCATTCATCAAAAAATAGATTTGCTTTAAGGTGAGCTGGTGTTTTTTTGATTGAAGATCTTTTCTCACATCAATTGGTAGTGTTGGCATTTGTTGTTTTAATTCATCAAGATCTACTACTGTTTCCCAATTGTGCTTCGATTCCTCTTTGTTTTTTGAATCAAAAACAACAATCGACGGTAGATTGGGTTCTGGCATAAAACGATAATCTTGAACAATCTCTTTGTCGCGCATGACAAATGTTTGCTTGTGTTTGACATCGTATCCTAAAGTTTCATTGGTGATTGAATGACCTTTTTCAAGTAATGCTGATTGCCTTTCAATTTCGTAAAGCAACGCTTGACGAATAAAACGGAACGAGTTGAGATTTTTTATTTCTGTGCGTGTACCCACTTGATCACTTCCGCTCTTTCGAATCGAAATGTTCGCATCCACTCTTAAGGCTCCCTCTTCCATGAGACCAGAACATGCATCGATCGATTTCAAAATTTGACGCAGTTCACGAACCAAAGCAGTGGCTTCGGTGACAGTGGCAAGTTCGGGCTCAAAAACCAACTCCATCAATGCTACACCAGCGCGATTCAGATCAATGAGATTTATGTTGAATTGCTTGTCAAGCAACGATTTGCCAGAATCTTGTTCAATTTGAATTTGTTTGAGACGACATCTTTTCAAATAGGGTTCAAATGAGTTTGTACGATGATGATTAGTATTTAAAAAATAATCATCGTATACAATAAACTCGATGTATCCGTCATAGGCAATCGGATTTAGTTGCTGTGTGATTTGATAGCCATTGGGAGTATCACCATAAAAGTAATGTTTTCGATCAAAGGTTGATTTAGAGGAAATGGAGCAGTTTAGTGCCAGACCTGTTTTTATGGCTAAATCAACGCATTGACGATTCAGTACAGGCAAAGTACCTGGCAAAGAAAGATCGAAGTAAGTCACTTGAGAATTGGGTGAAGCCAAAAATTGTGTGCTTCCCCGCGAAAAAAGTTTCGATTCGGTCAAGATTTGCGCATGAACTTCCAGGCCAATGACAGATTCGTATTTGGATTTTTTTTCACTGAGATTCAAATTCAAGGCAATAGTCGAAAAGGTTTTTCTTGACAAACAAAGTGATTTCCGAATCTGGAGAAGTTTATTCATTTTCACTGTTGACCAACTATAAGCTTGCTAGGTTGAAATAGACAAATGAGAAAATGCATGTTTTCCATTTAACCACCACTGTAACTAGGTGCCAAAATGTTATTATCGTTAAAGAAAGTTTTATCCACTTCATCTTCATGCTTTCGATCAAGTATTCGATCTCTAGTTCTTACTCAGCCATTTTATTTGAAAAAAAGTAAATATCTATGAATAAATTTTTTTCCCACTTTCTTAAGCCTTTGTCCAACAGTAAACATTAACGAGAATGAGCAGCAAATTACGATTGAGGGTGTCACTTTGGAGTCAGATCGCAAAAACTATTTGATTAAACCCATCCAATCACCAATAGATGAGGGAAATTTGTGTCATTCATGCCCATTGTGTCGACTCAATCTGAAAAGGCTTGACTATTCGGTAATTGATGAAGCTAAATTGGATAATAAATTTTTATTCTCTTTTAGGACGTGCTCATTCTAAGTCAGTTCATCGATGGCCAAGGAAATTTGATGTTTAAAAAGGACACGGGTCTCTGTAGTAAATCTTTCAAACAAGTGAATAGGTTGGTGAAGGAAGCACAATCAGCCAAATTGTTGCCACGGCCACCTGACTATGTTTCTCATGGCCCTTGGGATGAACTGAATCATTACTATGAATATCCGAAACGTATTCGAGATCGTCCGAAATCGATTATTCAAAAAGAATATTGGACTCGATAAGACAGTTTAGGTGTACCAAATAAACAACCAAATCTCATTATTCGAAAGCAAAATTAAACGATGTTTTGCCTTTAGTCAAGTAGAATTGATTTCATTGTACGATAACAATAAGGCCAATTAAATGGAGACAATAAAGTTTAATAGAAAAAGTACTATAGCAAACCCAAGTGTGCAAGCAAGCAAATCTCAACTTGGCAATAGTCATACTGGATTTGATTTGGTGTGCCTCGTTTGAATGCATTTTCGCTATATTTAAAACCGAGAGACTCACACATTTGATTGTCTGACATGAATTGGAAGTTGATCCATTACCTAGAAAAGTCAAATTAGCATCTATTCATTCGCCTGTTGTTGATAAAAATTCATAATTCTGGCTTTCAAATCGAAAATTATTTTAGTGCAGAAGAAATTTTTAAAAAAATGTCAAGGTTTTTTTCTCTCTCAATCGAATAAAGACGTATTAAGTTGAAAATTGCTTTAAAACGAAACTGGGGGCAGACAGATGGAAGATAATTTGAAATTGATGGAAAATTTTGTTCACCACAAGCAAACAGCATATGGCGCACGCGTTTAAAAATTCAAAATTAACCAACCAAAAGCAAAGCGTTTTAAAAGTTTTCCTCTCTTTTTGAACTCAACTATTCTCAATCAATTTTACAAACTTTAACCAATTGAATAATTTGCGAAAAAAATTTAATGCAGCTAGGCTAATCTTTAGGAAATTAGAAAAGACAAGAGCATCTAGTAGAATAGAATAGTGGAGAAAGTTTTCAAATTGTTTCAAGAAAACAGATGAATAGTTGAATGAAAGAAAAACCAGCTAATTAGTTGGGCTTAGCTTAGTTTTGTTTTGGCTAAACTGAACTGATAAGTTGAAAAAGTGTCAAAAATCGATTAAAATTTCGATCATTTTGGAAAAGAGGCTAGAAAAATGATTTATTATTAATTATAGGAAATATTTGATGCTCAATTAAATTTGAACGCCTGAAATGGTCTATTTTTTTATGGTTGTTTTGATGGCCAAACACAATCTGATTTGAGATGAAAGGAAAACAAAAACATTGGATTGATGAATGCTCTAATGAATTAATAGTTGAACAACAACAAGTTCAACTAATTATTATTCTCTATTTGAATGCTAAATCTTTTTTATTAATGATGCGCGAAAAAAGTGTTCAATTGTAGATTCTAAAAATTTTGTCACATAGACATTGTGATGATTGGGAGAAAGGGGATGTGTTGACATGCACATGCTTAACTAATGTTTAGAATATCGGTGATTGAAAAATGTTTCAAAACGATGTCTATCTAGTCTTCTTTTTGGAACGTGTGCGGTTGGTATATATAGCAATCTGATTGGTTGGTCTCAAGGTTCGCATGAAATCTGAAATGGCCGGCCATAAAGTGGGAAGCTTCATTCGAGTTTTGCTTTTGGCTGAAGCAACACGCACGTTTGAACAAGTTGTTTGGAAAAATTTCCAAATAGATTCGGAAATAATGTCAATTTGGGAGAAATGTCTTTCTACAGTGAACACCATAATTCGATGCAATCGTTGAATCACTTACCGAGCAACCTCACCTTACCAAGATGGTAAATCTCTATTTTGAAAAAAATTTCTAATTTCTCGATTGGGAGCATGTTGACCAACAAAAAGATCGATCGATCGATCGATCGGTTACTTTGCGTCAAACTTTTTTCTAATTGACTCTCACTTTTAATTTGCAATGATTGTTGAAAAGCTTTTCCATTCTATCGTTTGAATGCAGAACAAAGAAAAAAAAATTTTATTAATAGAAAATCAATTTTGAAAAATTTAATCGAATTAATACTTGATAGATTTTGAGGGCTATCAATCTACTATCCATACCTATGGTCCAGAATGAAAGTTTTAAACTTTTAAGGCAAGCAATCAGATTTCAGGTAGAAAATTCGAATTTTCCTTGTTTTTTGTTGTTTAGGTGCCTTCCATTTGCTTTGAAATAACTTCAATCAAGAGAAGAGAAGAAAGTTGATTAATCGAATGGAATAATTTTTATAACAGGCACAACATAACATTTTTGCTGAACGTAAGCCGAGACATACCGGAGAAATTGGGTATTGCTTTGTTTGGATACGCCTTGCCGGTCGTTCTTTTGCTGACCCTCATAACAAGCTTGATGATAGTTTTGGTATTGTGGCAACCAAACATGCGATCCTCAACCAATTTGGTTCTGTTGGGTATGGCCTTGTCAGATCTGTTCACTTTGATGTTACCTTCACCTTGGTACATTTATTTGTACTCTTTGGGACATTACAACGAAGCCATTTATCCTATAAGCAAATGTTATTTATTTCATTGGATGTATGAAGTGCTTCCAGCCTTGTTTCATACTTACTCAATTTGGCTGACAGTTCTTCTTGCCAGTCAACGGTACTGTGTGATTGTGATTGAATTTCCATTTTATTTCAATTTCAATTCGACAGATACGTTTATGTGTGTCATTTTTCTTTGGCCCGAACTTGGTGTACGATGCCTCAAGTGATGCGCGCCATGATGTTCTTATTGAGCATTGCCATACTGCATCAATCAACTAGATTTTTTGACCGTGTTTTTGTTCGTGTTCAATTTATTGCCAATGATGATCAAGTGGAAGGTTGTGAATACTTCACAGCCCATTGGGTAAGCAAATAAATCAACCAAAGTGAGCTGAAAGCAATTAAATTACTTTCTGGTGCAATGAGTTGAGTGGTTGAGTTGGTTGCATGTTTTAAACATCTTTGACCAAATGACCAAGCAACCTGATTAATTGGATGTCGTAAAAATTGGATCGATAATTGAATGTTAATCGATTGATTGTTTGTTCTGTTTGCAAACAGGTCGAAACCTATTTCGGGGAAGACGTTTATTACATTTTTTACTACACCTTTCGAATATTTTTTGTTCATATTGGGCCGTGTGTGGCTTTGGTCTTGTTGAATGTGCTGTTAGTTCGAGTATTGCATAAAACGAAAAAAACTCGCCAACGTTTATTTGGAGCTTCGGAATCCTCCTACCATCAAACAGATGCTTCAAATTTAAGGCGCATCAGCTTGATGGCAGCCAAGACAGAAAATGATCAATCGAATTGGAAATCAACGAGAGAGGAGACCACCACCATATTACACGACATGAAGCACACTGTCATGATAGATAGAGAAAGCAGCCAACCAACAATGGTAGTGAATAGCCGTCTAGATTCTCGATCGACCACAGCCATGCTGATCGTCATTGTCAGCGTGTTCCTCATTCTGGAAATTCCCCTCACTCTCACCACCATACTGCATGTTGTACAAAATGCGGCATCCATCGAGCTAGTCAATTACAATGTGCTAAATACGGTCATTTTGATAACGAACTTTTTTATAATAATCTCCCATCCAGTCAACTTTGCTATCTATTGTGGTATGTCGCGCCAGTTCCGCCAAACATTCAATCAAATCATCTTGTCGCCAATGATGAATTGTTTTTGGAGAAAGTGGACAGTCTTCTTCCACACTGACCACACCATGACAGTCTTTCAGCAGGAGCAAAATGCAAGTGCCCAGCACGCCATTACTGGAGCAAGTAGTTCCACTTTTGCAGTGACTAGCCGTTCTAATGCTGTTACCAATGGACAACATACACTGGAGCCAAGCACTGTTGTTCCTTTGCAGCATCGTTTGGAACGCATCTTAACTAAGGAACTCATTTTCCCGACAGATACCAATGACGAAAATGATGCTGATGGAAAGTTTGGTTCTGTGGACAAGAGCGAGCCAGTCATACTTGAAACCAATCTTTAGGGAATCTATACTGTTGTAATTTGATGAAATAGTCTTTAAGGATTTGTTTTGATTTGTTTGAAATTAAAAGAAAATGGAAAAAACATTTCTTAAATCCAAAATCACTTCAATCAATTTGAAAGCTTTTTCAAAAATTATTCTCATCCAACTCCAAAATCTTTCTCTTAAAATCACAATCCTTAGAGAAGAAAAGGCATTGAAGCGGAGAGAAACGAAGAGAAGTAACGTCATCAATTGAAGTGCCTTTTACTACTACCTCTATCAAACAGACACAACAAAGAGAGTCAAACTGATTTGTTTTCCCTGATTTGTGAGCTATAAACTTAATTCATCATGTCTCAACTGGATTTTGATAAAGTTCTAGAAGAACTTAAAAGTAAGTTAGCTTTTTTCTTGTATCAATGTTTTAATTAATTCATAAAATGATTTAGAAGTAGCTAAAAATCCCAGCGTAACAAGATTTCCTGATATTTTGGAACGATATCTGAAAAATGTGGCTACTACCGGAGATCCAATGTAATGATTGAATGTAAAGTTTTTTTCATCCATGTTAATTTGTTTCAGTTTTCCTTGGTATGAGTTGAAACCCTTTTTGAAACGTAAAATGGAGTTGGTCATGGAAAATTTCAAACGTCGGCATCCATTGAGTGAAAATGAAATTCGCTCACCAAACAATGATCATCCCTATGATTTTGATCGACACAAGTCAAGTTTGTTGGTCACTATTGAATGGTTTTTTGCAGCTCCATTCACCATACAAAGAATTTGCGAGCTCTTGACTGAGCCTGAAAAACACTACTCAAGAACGGACAAATTTATGCGTAGTTTAGAGAAAAATGTAGTGGTGGTCACTACCATACAACCAAAACCTAACAAATATTACACCGCTGAGACGTCAGTTTTTTCGTTCTTAAAATTTTAAATATTTTTAGCATTTCTTATTTGTTCAGGATCGAGAAGATAATAACTTTCCAAGATATATTTCCCAAGTTTTCGAGTTTTCAGAAAAGAGCTTCCTCAACGTCATCCTCTATGAATACTAGCCTTAACCATGCGGTATCCAATGGCTACGAAAACAGCAGCAGCAGCAATGGTAACAACACTCAATCAACACCTAGCTCTTTTGAAACGGCCTTTACAAACTTGAATAGCAACAATTCATCGAACTCTGCAAATTTGTTTTACGAGAATTCAAATTTGTTAAACCAATCTCCATCAAGCACACCATCATCTCATTTAATTAACGATTTTTCCACAACCGCATTGAATCATCACCACGCTCATCACCATTATTCGCAACACGGGTCTCATTTGACAGCCTCTCCAGCGCCTTTGCAACAATTAGACAGCTTCACTAATGTTTTTGTGGCTAGCCAGTATATGCATCCCAATCAAGCTACTGATTCGCAACAGGGACAATCAGGTTCTTCTAGCAATCACAGTTGGTCATCATCCTCTTCCTCATCATCATCATCATCAAGTTCATCTTCGCCACCCACTAATACAAATGATCCGCATTATAGTTTGATGCTTGATTCAGCAGCAGTGTCCTCCGTTGTTGTTTCTACCAACGATGAAAACGATAACGAAATAGTAGTTGATGATGATTATGACCATTCTAATTCGGCCTTTGAACAAACTCTTTCATCACAGCTCGCTAATGATCAAAAACCACAAGCAAGTGATTCATCTACGATGGAACGCTTTTTTCCAATATTTTCTAATGCTGCTAATGAACAGCGTTCAGCGAATCAAGATTCAACTTCTGGTATTCTATCAGATCAAACACTAAAAGAGGAACTAGCTGAGTCTAGTCCCAAACAGTCAAGCACTTCAAAAAAACGAATTCCCAATGAAGATTCGAGTGATAATTCGAAGGAAA